>JAOBAT010127854.1:0-12728 GCA_026413305.1 Hydrozoanthus tunicans
AAGATTATGGCAGCAAAATCAAATTATGCAAATTAGATCCAAAGTTTTTTGCATATCTTATCAAATCCAAGCAAAAAATAATATGAGCATATAATTGCCTAAAACAAGGTATTGGTAGCGTTATCATGAAAGAAATAATGATGAATAGCCATAGAAGTGTCAAAACTCCAAATCTTTTACAAAATATCTCAAAGTCACGTGACCGTGCAAAGCCTCTATAGCTAACCGATGAGAACGCGATGAAGTAATGATTTTTTCTTCAAAGGAAGACTCCTAGTATTGGATCAGTGTCTATAAAAATATATAAATAAACAATTAACTGGTTAAAACACAAATGTTCTTTTGCCAAATTTTCGGCTTATTCAAAAAAGCCTTCATAGGACCGATCATCAGGACAATATGAAGGTTCGAAAGTTTGGCAAAAGAACATTTGTGTTTTAGCTAGTTAATTGTTTATTTTTTAATTTACTCTGGCAAAGGTTATTTGAAAATTTATTAAGTTCTTCCCGTCGCTGATGGAGATATACAAAAAATATATATATGTAATTTCAAAATACTTTTTATAGGATTTATAATCATTTTCTTTAATACAACAACTTTGATACTCTACCGTAATTGCGTCGTTGTTTAGTTTTAGGCTATATAATGCATTTCTTTTCATATAAAAAGTTATTTGGCCAAACGGAAACTTATAAAGCTCACACAACAAACAAAGCTTGATTGCTCTCGATATTATTGCGTTCGAGTTGCCTGATTAATTTTGTTGACAAACTTTGTCTGTATACACAAACGCCCCTACAATCTTGCTTACAGCATTTAAGACGGAGCTACATCAATCTTTATTCGTATTTCAAGATTTCTACGTCTTGTATCTTGAGTTGAAACCACATTTTGCCTTATATATCCAATAACCAATCGCACTATGCACAACATTTCCACACGTATCTACTTGTGCTTCAGGCAGTTCAGGTATCTTAACTCAGCCGTTAAAGTGCACGCGTTAAGCGTAAACAGACAAAATCTAAATTCAACGAGATTTCTGGCTACCGACGCTGTACCGAGCGCGTCATGACGCCAACTTTAAGATAGCAAGTTTTAGGACGCCACTCAACAACTCAACCAACCAAAAAACAAAACGCGCTGGAAAATGCATAAAGTTTCAAGATCAGTACGTTTGCTATCACAGTTGGACGAGTCGGCGAGCAAGGTTTGACAAGAAGAAACAAGTATGGCGTTTTCACTTCGCTTAACACGGCTTATGGCAGTCCTTGTGATTGCTTCTACTTGCCTTTACTCGTCAGACGGAAAAGTTTTGCCAAAACGCATAGAGCGACCCGACGCCGGTAAGTTGAATCGTGCATGCGGATGCTTTAGGACTGCATTTCTGTTAGTATCTGTCAAAGGTATTCTATGTAAATTATTACCTTAAACGAGGAGAGGGAAATATCTCTTACAGCATGCTATACGAATGCCAAATCAGTCAGTCTTTATCTATTATATTAATAGCAAGAAGAATGATCGATTTCAGTAAATAATTATAAAATACTTGCTTTCCTTTTTTGTTTTTACAAACTTGTTTTCGCTCTTTCAGAAATCTACGACACTTCAAGCAAGAGGGAATACAAGAGAAATGAAGGTAAAACAACGTACTTATAACATCTAAATGTTCTTGCTTGGTTTAATTTGTAACTTAATTAATATAAACTCGATTTGTGCTCGGTAAAGTGTCTTTGTTATGATTATATCGCAATGGTCACGTTGCGCATCTAATTAGCGGCAACAGATGACACTTGTCCAATAAAAAATACTCTGTTTACCTATTCTGATAGTAAACTGTTCATGTCAATGCTAGCAAAAGCCCAGACCGAGGCTTTGACAGTACAAAGAAGGAAAAGAAATTGCCAAGAGCGCCATAACCTTAGCATTTTGTTTCAGCGGACAAACGAACAAGTACTTCAGTACTAGTACCTAGACCGTTTCTATGGAAACATTAAAAACTTTGCTTTGTTATGGAAAAAGCTGATCATGGGTCTGTTGAAAGTTGAAAAAATCTGCTTATCGTCAGACGGCAACAAAACAATTAATCAATTTAGCTTCCCCATTTTATATATGAGAAGTAAGGAAGTTATCACTCCAACTGATTGGACAACAATAGCAGTTAATTTGATAGCTAGCTATGTACGTTTCAGTGATAGTTTTTTCTAACTTGAAATTTTGATTTTGGTTTCGTTCTGGATGACAGATTTTAAAATCATCCAGTTTCAGGAGAAGCAGTCAACTAAAACGTTTAAAGTTTCGACAGACGAACAGGAATGAAAAAGATCTTATACAAGAATACTTTTATCAGTATCTTCTTTACTCATGGCTGGAAGTAAGCATAAATCATTTTTGCAAGATGGCCTAATATACGATTGGGGGTCTTTGTCTACATTCATTGCTGAATCATATTTTATACTGGAGTGTTGGTAGTCGGAGAATTTACCAGCTCATCACCGAGGTTAATGAAAATATATTGATTTCTTTGTATTGGGTCAGTTGGTAGAGTATCTTCCAGTCAGGCCGAAGTCGGAAGCTTTTCCTGGCTCTTTCTCTTTGTTAGCCCATACCTTCCTTCCTACAGAGATAAGACTCAGGGCAGGGTTGTTCAAAGGCTGGTTAACCTTAAAACTTAGTCAAACTCAGGCAGTAAATTATTCTCTAAGGAAAGGTTATGAAACACTAGTACTGTTTAGTTTTTCCACGGAAAAACGTGTTGATTCCAAAGTAGCTCAAACCAATTTCTCTCTGGCAGGAACGTAGGTTAAATTCACTTCTGGGTAATTACTTACATAATATATTATATATATAGGCTTTTGAACAACTCGGCCCTGAAGAGCTTCGTTGGAATAATTTGCTATGTACAGTGCTTGTATGCTTTACATTCATAAGCATACATCAAAAATTAATGTCCATTACTTCACTGTTTTATTGAATGCCCAGTTCTCCGTACTGCATGCGTGAAAAAGATCTTGTTGTTAAGGACTACTTAAAAAGAGGAGTTCTTTACCAAAGCAATCTATCTTCTTGTTTATTATAGGCTGCCCCGGTCCAAGCGGAGAAATGTACCCCTTTGGGAAAAAAGTGGTTATTGAGAACTGTGGAGAACTCTGCATATGTCTTAAAGAAGGGTTTTTTGAGTGCAAGCCCCTTTGTCCCCGTTACTTCGACTATCACTGTCCAACTGGAGGGGCCGCTCAGTTATACAAGGAACATGTCGGTCCGCTAGAATTCGGCTGTAAGTGTACGAAGTACAGGTGTATCTGAGGTTACATCACAAGAAAAGACGCAGCTGGGGGGATGATTTAATCAATCAATTTAAGTCCAAAAAATACCTGATTTAAGCCTAGAGGGAAAACATTACTATGATCCGCTTCAATCCTCCAAAGAATTTCTGACCCGTTTCAATTTCTCCCCATTTTTTTACCTCTTTCTATTGTGGCTGTGCATGTGCATGTTACTTTCTTGAAACACACGTTTTAGGTTTTTATCAGTCAAGAAATTTATTTTTTTTACAACAAATCCAAAAAATACCTGATTTAAGCCTAGAGGGAAAATATTGTGATGATCCGCTTCAATCCTCCAAAGAACTTCTGACCCGTTTCGATTTCTCCCCATTTTTTTTACCTTTTTCTGTTGTGGTTGTGAATTGCATGTTACTTTCTTGAACCACGTTTTAGATTTTTAATCAATCAAGAAAGTTATTTTATTTTTACAAAAGCTACGAGGCATTGAAATGAGTATCTACTTAGAGTAGTTTTTAAAATTTTCAAACACTTATAAAATGTCAGAAGAGGACACTCATGCCATGCGAACGTACAAGCAATTTGCAGAAACGAAATATAGATTCTTCTGTGATTGTAAACAATTAGGTTTTTCGACGGAGATCTCTAATAACAGTGAACACAAAATAAACAATCATAATACAAACGGTTTCTGCCATTGCATTTTGTTGGGGGTTTTCGTAGAAGGGACGCACGAATAAAACTGCGGTTTATTAAGTTCAAATATGTTTTTTAAAACAATTTTGTTAAAATAAACATAGATTTTTAGTTTGCTTGCTTTTAGATTGTGTTTCATTTTTCATTAAAGCTTATACAAACACAACTGCTAACTGTTTACCCAACAGTCAAACATGCAAACTAGAGTTTAACTTACGACTAGTGTTCAGATCTATACTAAAGTTAAGCGAGTTCAGAAATGAAAGGGCCTAAAGTATTTAAAAAAAAAACATTTAGAGGAAAAAATAACTCGTTGTGGATGACTCCAAATCTTTGTTCTATACTCAGGCTATCGCTTAATTTAACTTGTTATAATTATCATCTTTTCACAAACAAAACAGACATAAAGGTTAGGTTTTGAAAGATACTTTATTAGTAGCGTTTAATCATGTTCATCTTTTTACACTAATGACAATAAGGAGGTTCTTCGTTTCTTTTAATCTATCTTTTTCAATCAGTATCAAGTTGCCATCTCGGTACAGCAAAATGAAAAAAAAAACAAATTTTCGCACTTAAGAATTGGAAAATTTTAACCCATTGTATTTGAATCGTTTTAGTATACTCTCTGGACACTAAACTAAGTTTTTAACAATATCAATTGGACAGTTCTTTTAATTTTCAAATCTTTTAAAGTCAATTATGTGCTGCGAACCTAAAGACATCGTTTGGATGTTTTCCAAACTCTACAAATGACATGTAAACACAGCAGAATAATATTAGATACTCTAATTTCCATGGTTATGTGAAAGAGCAGTTTTGTATTTGCAAATTGCTTTGGTATTTTATATTCTCGAGTTTAAATATTTATTTTATTCTCTTGTTTACTGGTTCAGTTCTTCCTGAACAGCTATGCGCAGGTTTTTTCTAAGTACTTTTTTCATAGCTTTTTTGACTTCTCCGATTCTGTAGCAGAACAAAGCTGGATTTAGAGTTCCACATAGAAATATTGCAGTCCAACTAATGTTGCCATAAATTCTAGCATTTGTCCGATCAATGTTTCCGCTAGTGACTACGGATAAAATCAGCGACCCTAAATATGGAGCATAAAAGAAAAGATACAGAATACATACATACATCATTGTCCAAGACCTTTTCTTATATTTTTTCATATTAGCTTGTAGATGTCCATGGATTCCAGCAGAAAGTCTTTTCTCGAATTTGAGCTTTTTCTCGTGTCGATATACAGTGCGAAATATGTTACAGTATAGCAGCGTGTTTACTATCAAGCTGATTGTTATAATAATGGCTTCTAACGCCTGCCACACGGAATACCAACCCAGCAAAGGTGGCAGGATGAAGCATAAAAGTCCCAAACTCCAACAGATTACCACTCCAGTGACGATTTCCCGCGTCCTCACCAGCTCTTTGTATCGTAAATGAAGGTGAAGCGCTAAGAATCGATCAAGACTGACCCCAGTTATAGTTAAGAACGATATTCCACAGAGACATGTGCCAACTATCATTGCTACTGCCGATGCATTGCAATAAACCTCTGCATTTCCTTGAATCCTGGCTATATTAAAGGCAACGAATGCTGGCTGTGTGACAACAGCGTTTAGTAAGTCTGTAAACGCAAGACAGCATAATAATACATTCGATGGGGTATGTAGCGTGGTGGTTTTGTAGACTGCCAGAATGACTACGGCGTTACCTAAGGTCGAAATGATCGAAAGCAAAACTGTTACGACGCTGGTGAAAACTGAAACATATAACAAGGGAATGCTGTTTTTTTCACGCATGCTTTGGGAGCCTAGAAAGCAGGAAAATTGGGCTCTCTCTTGGCTCACATCAATAGATAAATTTGACATCTTCACTTTAAGAAGAAAAGCAACTGTCCGTACTACTGCCAGTTGATTTTTTATTTAAATTTCATTTAGCTAACAAAAGACATTTCCGATGAGTAAACAAGCTTATGTAATCACTTTTTGCAATTTGAGCTCAAGCAACATTAACCTGAAGTAATAATAAAGGTTGTCACGTACTGAACAAGCACCAAATCCGTTGCTTTTTAGTATTCATTGCTAAATTTCAGTTGTTCAAACACAATAACGTTGGCTGTGAGCCTCGCAGATAAGAAAGGAGCGTGTCAACAGAAAAACACTCTGCCTAAAAGCGTCTTTTACAGTTTCATATTTACACACCTGATTGTAGCGAAACGATAAGCGCGATTCATCGCTGCTCCGTATAGCAGGCGAGTAATTTGGAAAAAATAAACTGCAAGACCTCATATGTATGCAAATGTACCAAAATATTTCAAACCCCTCAAGTACAAACATGTCAAAACGTAACACCTGCCTATGCCTCAGTTGGGTAAACTTGTAAATGTTGCAAAAGTTTAGGCATCAAATGCAAATAAACACTAGCCAATCACGATCGTTTTTAATATTGCTTAATCAGTCTTAAGAATGGAGTACACTCGTGCACGTTGACAACTATCTAAGTTTGCAACCCTGATTTTTTAATCAAAAGTAAAGCAAAATATCATACAAAGATCTAGATTTGGTAAATTTTGTTTTGTATCACAATCCAAAAAATTCTTATCAATAGTTCAAGTGTACAAAGGTTCTTCCAACGTAAATGAAGTTTGTTTATCAAGGGCCATTGGTAAAATTCCTACGTGACAGCCGCTTGTAAGAAGGGATTGGCCTCCCTGCTTCTGAAAATGTTTCTATTGAGACACGTGCTAAAGTTTGTAAATATTTGCTGCTGAATTTTCTTTTCACTCTGAAATACACTAGAACATCGTCATTATAAGCATAATTTTGAAATCTAGCAGTGGCATGATTGTAGAGTACTTAAGCGCACAGTTAATAATAGTTTGCCAAAGGTCGAAGCAGGGTTTCAGTGTTTACGGTGCAACTATATTTTTCACAAGAATTGCGACACTATGGTGTTTCTTTATTTCAACAGCTCAAAAAAAGGAAATAAACCATTTTGTAGAGAGGCAACCTATAATATCACAATACTTCAGAACATTTAACAAGCAAATGTTACTAAGAGATCTTGAAAGTAAAAATGTCCAGAAAACCGGTCTACAAAAAGAATAGACTGCGTATAGTACGAAACAAACTCGGGTCGATCTTGAAGTAAAACGAATCAAGAATACCGGCTTTTTCTCCCGAAAACATTCTCTTCTACTATAGACAACCTTCAAAAAGCACGGGAAAGATTTAAAAGGTCTATTATGGGACAACAATCTGAAAATACCAAATTAAATGATGTCGTTATTGTAAAAAAAAAAAACAATTCCAAGTGAAATAGCAGGTTATTTATTATTTTACATCAGTTGGTGCAAAACAAGCCAAAAAATGTTAGCAAACGTCGGTACACGTGAACCTGAGTAGTGTGTAAGAGAAACCCCCAAATAGTTCAATCTGACTCACCCCAATTAAACCCTGAACAGTTCTTAGGCAACTATGTACTGACTAGATGTGGGAAAAATTACTGGAGTAGATAACATATCCAACAAAATCCTCAAAATTGCTTTCCCCTGATATTTGAACAGCTAGCCCTTATATCAACTACCAAGTCAAATGTGATTTTCCGACCGACTTCAAGGTTACGAGCTTGAGTTTCCCTTGTCAAGAAACAACCCAGGAAATTACTTACAAATATGTTTGTTTTATTATGTGCTACACGTATATTTGAAAAGTTATTTTACAAGCAATTAATATTATTCAGATAACCAACTTTTAAACCCAAGCCGTAAGTCAGGTTTTCCACCTTTACACTCAACCGTTACCGCACTCCTGGATCTCACCGATGATTGGTGTTTTAATATTGATAATCTGAGATATGGTAAATGGAGTCGTGTACTCAGATCTCAAAAAGGCCTTTGACGCTGTCAATCACGCATTGTTAGTAACTAAACTTAAATACATGGGACTACGGTATACTATGCTTTAAGCTTGTTCAAACCCTACCTCTCAGTTAGAACTGATCGATGCTTTTGTTACTCTGACGAAAAGACTATTAGTTTGGTTTTGGTTTGTAACATTTTTGACTCAAGGAGTCACGAGTGAACAGGCAGTAGGACTCGAGCTCCCCTTCGAGGTCTGCCACCCGGGACCTACGTTTTAACGTCTTTATCCGAGGAGACGCGAAGGTCTAACCATTTGAAGGGGCAAAGGCAGCACCTTCTCCTCACTTTTTTTAAGACCCTGAGTGAAGGTCCGGCATCGGGAATCGAACCCGGGCCTCCTGCACGAAGGACTGGCGCCTTGTCAACTGGGCTAACCAGTCGGCCGGTACTTGTGGAATTCCACTATAGAGACTACTCTTGCATGGCCCTCCACTCTCTCGTTAATGACCTCCCAAAATATTGAAGTTTGCAAGAGGCGAGGAAGAGTATATACGCAAACGATACAAGTATCTCATTCTCTTCAAGTAATTTTACTGATTTAAAAGTCTTGCGCACATAACCAACTGGCTATTAGCAAAGAAATTGACTCTAAATATCTTTAAATCAGAATACATGCATGCTCATTTACCAAAAAACTTAAGTTCAACCTTATTTCAAAATATTAATCAAGCCTAATTACTGATCTCTGCACATCCTGACACGTCTTGTATATTCATTTAATGTATCAAATGACTATATAGGAGGATGATTGATCTCTTCAATAAGCCTAACAGCTTTCTTTCAATCATCCTCGCCATTTCGTTTCATAATATACAATTTATTCATGCACAAACTGTAAAAAAATATACCAAATGGTAAAATAAATTGATACTTGATACTTGATACTTCAAGACAAAGAATAGCATTACTGGAAGGTAATTACAACTTGACAATAAAAACGTACAGCTGTCCAAAGTTTACAAAACAAAATGTTTTGGAGACATATATTGGAAGCTATTCAAAAAAGTCGTGTACTATCTTGCAGCGCTAAAAGATTTAGAAAATGCATCAATCCCAAACAATGTATATAAACTGGATTTAGTTTTTTGACAACGCAAAAACATGAAGCACAGGTAACCTCTCTACAACAATGATAACAACTGAAGACAATCATAAGATCTTTCCATTAACTAGCCCGAAATCAGTTTGCATGCCATGCCAGCACTGAAACTCCAAACAGAAAGCAAATTGCAAAAGACAAAGCACATCACTGGGTCCAATCAAACTCCAAAAACGGTTGTTATTCATGTGGTATAAATAACTAAAGATCAGATAGGCCTACGATTTTACGTATCAAACTGAAATTTGTGCGAAAGATTAGTTGAGTATATCAAAAAGCGGATTAAAAGATTAGTTTTACCTCGATAATTTAGCGAAATGTTAACCAAGATCGAGATGCGAAAGGTAAAGCAACTCTTTAAAAGTTCTGGTAAAAAATTAATTCAGTTTTGTTTCTAAGGACAAAATCGAACACTAGACAATTGTCTCCACAACGGAGATTTGCATTTTAACAGGAAAGGAGTTTTATCAGAAAGGGTTTCTCTCTGAAGCATAGATAAAAGTGCCAAGTTAAGTAGACTACTTATATAACTACTAGTGAATCACATTTCATTATGTATTCTAATAATAGTTGCAACAAAACAACAAAATGATCGGCTGTCCTCATAAAAAACGAAACGTCAACCTTTGGCTTTGTTATCACGAAAACCAAAGTTGATCGAGTTCAGGCCCGTTAAGATATTAGACAGTTAGTCAAACGAGACGAATAGCACCGTCTTAAAATACGCTAGTTGCAATAAATAATTGGGGACCTTGTGGCTTCTGCCTTGGGACTACTTAGCAAAATTATTTTAAAACAACGGATAAAAAGTGTTTGAAGTGAAATCGAATTTGTTTAAATATTTTGTTATCGGGAGACTAATAACCATCTTTGAGAAGAACCCGGTTTCACGATGAAAACGTTATACCTGAAAGTGAGCTCTAAGTACATGTTCATCCATGCTCCTCAAAAAAAAATCATTGCCCCGAAATGTGCGCTAGCACTCAGAAATGTCCACTTAATGTGCAGATTGCATTTGAGTACACTAAAACATACTGGAATTCATCGATTTGTTTTTTCGTCAAATCGTAAACGCGATGTTGGTAGGTTACCCTCAGACAGTGCTCTTGGACCCTCTAGAAATACACACCTCACTTCTCATCCCCCACATCTTTTGAATGTTGCACCTCTAGAGACCCCCCTCCCCTCCACACCCACTGGTATTTCCAGTAGCTTTCCATGGGGGGAGGGGTAATGGATATTTTCAGAAACCATATAATTCCAGTCTAGGGATTCTAATCGCAGCTAGTAGAACTTATAGCATCAGTGAGGCCTTGCGAAAAATGGGGACTATTTTCAGTCGCAGGGCCTCACTTGAAGCTATATGCTCCATTTCCATATGTGTCACTTTAGAACAACACTATTTGTTTTGTACCTTGTTCGTTTCTTGTTTTGTAGCCAATCTTTCTATTCACCGATTACAGTTGCTGATTTGTTTGGTCCTAACTCAATTTTAGCTCCTTAGTTATTCGTTCGGGCTGGTACCTTCTGTATATTGAATGATTCTACAGATAAGTATTGTAATGAAAACGTCAAAGGTACAAAAGATTGTTGTTGTTGTTGTTGCTGATGATCGTGTGTCTAGCTTGAACGAATGAAGGTTGTTAATAACACGAATGTCGGCTTTCCAATATCTTGCATTTGATCGGACATTCTCTCAAAAAGAGCATGTCAATGCCAAGTTCATCAATGTTTTGTTTACTAGAGAGTTTTTTAAGCATAAATCTTGAGTAAGCGTTCTTTCTAGCAATTGTGACAAGTTACATTTTTTTGCGGGTCTCTTACTTTTCTCGTTAGCTTAGCATCTATAAACTAAAAGACTTTGATGCGCTGGAAAAGTTTCAAAACGAATCATTAGAAATTAACACACATTTATCTCTCGACACACTTTCAATTTGCCTCAAAATCTATGTTTTTATGTGCTAAATCTTGTCTAGGATTATAGAGGCAAAGATAAAATACTCGATTATTTGTAGCTGTGGTGCGCGCTCTTAATCCATATATCTAGATCCAAAATTTAACTTCTAAATCGTCTGATGAAGCAAACACTAGATACAGTTCTCCGGGCAAGGCAGTTTAAAATCATTGAGAATGTATGTTTCGTTGTTCGTTTACAGAATAATTCATATAAACTATGAACTTGTAAACTTAAATTAAAGACTATGCTAGTATTTTGGTCACCAGAATTACTTTTTCAAATCGCTCATGGAATAGCCGAGTTTTGTACCAACGCGAAGCTTTGGTCATCTTCAAAGCGTAATTATATTTTTTCCGAATTTATAAACTATAATTAGTTTTGATTTTCCGTGAAGCCTGCAATATCTATTTTAATACAGTTGTTTTTAAATTTAAGCACGTCTTCAGTTTCATAAAATTTCAAGACTTGAACGAAAATGTGTGTTTATAACTGTTGGGAAAAAGAGAAACACCGTTTTTATCAGTCTCGATCTCACTCCCACTCGTTGCAAAGTAAATATGTTTTCAGATGTACACGTTATCATTTGCTACGTGCATGCTAGCATGTAAGGCAAAAACGTTCAATTCAAGCCATTTTATAAGAAATTAAAAAACGGAATAGCTTTACTACTGAGAGATTGTTTTAATTAAACAGTGTTTCTTTCTTAAACAACATTGAAAGAAGGCTTACCGCATTGTGCATGGTAATACTTTGCGATAATCATCGTAACCAAGTAGTATGCTTAAGAAAGAAGCTAAAACAAATGTTCTTTTTTTTCAAATTGTTCCTGAATCTTGACAGAAAAACTCTTTTGTGGATAGATTATCTCCGTTTGAAAAGAACACGAGTTCGTATACTATTGACAAATTGATTACCTTTTGCGCACGGTTGCCTGCTGGCACTGTAATTAAACTAAAATAAATAGAACATCTGACACGTAAAGCAGTTTAAATGAATTTAAAAATTACTGAAACATTGTTCTGCTTAAAAGAAACGAAAGAAAGTTTCAAGGCATAAAGGAAGACTATGAAAGTTTTCGTATTTTACTATCTCACAAAAAAGACAAAGAAAAAGATATATCAAGGTTATCAATCTTTGCTGATGGTATGTTAGAAAATAGAACATCAGATATTTTCGTAAAGTGTTTATTTTTAGCAACAAAAAGTAACTAATGTGCTTACTAAAATGCTTAATTTTAAAGGTTTGCAAGATTAAGTTGAAATGAAGCTCTTTGCACAATTCGCAGACTTAAGAAGAAGAAAAGTTCTCATTACGTCAAGAAAACGTGACGGCGCTTTGCACTTTAGTGAAAGTGATGATAACTGTGAGGAGATCGAACGCGAGGAAATGGAATATATACGAGAAAAATCTGTTATGCTTTTAATGAACGGGTAGACGAAATAACAAAGGTGTTTCCTGTAGTCCTAATTAATAAAAAAAACATTTGCAGAACTATAAAATGTCAAAGATGATTTAGGTGATTCAAGGCAGTAATCTTGTCGGTAGATAAAGATGGTTTTTGCATGACTTTGTCTCAACAGAAGTATCAAACAAAAACTTAAAATTAAAGTTTGGTGCATGTGCAAAGACAACAGCAGCTGCGATTACCAGTAATTCAGTGACTAAGTTCTTTACTGGAATAACTAAGCGTCGTCCCGTAACCCTGTTGGCATAAGATGTCGTCTTTAGCGGAGGAGTTACGGAAGATCTATTTAACCCGTGGAATCGCTAGCA
>JAOBAT010127865.1:0-12727 GCA_026413305.1 Hydrozoanthus tunicans
CGCCCCAACCCCCCCCCCCTTCCTTCCGATGGGCCTATTATGATGATGTGGTAACGATGATGGTAATGTTGATGCCAGTGACTAAAGTATAACGATGATGTAAAAGTTAACGGCAACACAAGGGCTCATTAACGTCTTTTTTTCTTTTTTTGGACGACAGACAAAATACTCGATTTTGTCTGTCGTTCAAAAAAAGAAGAAAAATACGTTAACTATTGTGACCTGTTGTTTGCTATACTCACGACAGGAGAAAAGTTTTAAAAATGTAGGATGTCACGATGAACGAATGTTCTTTCAAGTTAAACAAAGATATTTCAAAATTGATTACATACAAAGAATTTTAAATTTCTTTTATTGTAAGAGCATAATTCAAGACTTTGTACACAATGCTCGATATAAAGCGTTTGAAAAGTTCTAATCCTTTCAAATCTTGGATAAATTATGAGTTTCTATTAAATTAAACCAAGATATCTTTCCTTACATAGCTAACACTTAAACTATAAATAGAGAGAAACTGCTTTCGAAACTAAGCAAAAAAGCAACATTAATTGTCTTAGTTTTTGATTCACTTTCATTATTAAAAGAAAAACCTTACCAAAAATGTATAGAAAAGGCAAAAGGCCGGAATTAATCAAGAGCGTACTGAGTATAATAAATAGCTAGCTTCCAAATTCAACGGGATGAGCAATAGTTAAATCTTTACCGCCTATTTGTGACCCTTACAATGAAAGAGTAGGGTGTGAATGAAAGTTTCGGCTTAATTATTGCCAATAGTGTCATTTAGGCATCAAAAGTCAACACTGTTCACAATTAAAATTGCAATAACAACAGATTACACAGGAAACCTCAATTTCAGTTCTTTGTGTATCTGGAAAAGCAAACAATTTGGTATTTAACTCGCTCTTCAGTTTATTTAAAATATGAAAACCGGATCGTTGGTAAAATTTTAAAAAATCGCTTCGGTTTTCGCCGGTGCGTTATATGAAGAGAGAAAAACTTTCATTTTTGAAAAAAATGAAATGGTGAAAGTCGAATGAAGTCAAATATAGTTTGAAATCAATCAACTGCCAACACTAACTTCACCGAAACAATAATTTTCTTAAAAATACCGGATTCAATTAGGTGCTTTTTGGCTCTAACGATAGCAGAGGAAATGTCATTCAAGATATGAAACTTTTTCTTTTGATTAGTAGATTCAAATTGAAAGCACACACTTTTGCTTCCATCACTTAGAAAGTAAAACCAATATTTTCAAGCACAAAGAAACGAAATTTAACAAATTAATTTTTCGCTTAGTTATACATTTCAATCAATGTTTTTAATATCAGGAAGGACTTGAAAATTACTTGAATGTTCGCGAAATATGTTTGCTTATAGCACACAAAAATCAAAAGCAGAAGTTGTTTAAACGTTTATTCATAAGTGAATATCATTCCCAAATTTTGGTTGTCGAAACTTTTTAAACTAGCCTTATACTGAGCTACCGCACAATTCACGTTGTTATATAACACATCCCATACACGACCGGTCTGAAAATACTTCAGCAGTTTGAGTAATGAATAAAAGCGTCTCCGATCTTTTTTAATGGCCGATACCTTGAAAAAAGCAAAAAAAAGATTTTGAAAGATCTTTAAGAAAAAATATTTTAAGATAAGTTTAAAGATTCTTTTAAAAAGCAATATTACTCGCGTTTTGAGTATTTCCAAGATAAAATACAAATAGTGTTTAGCATTAAAATTAACCCAATAGACAACCGTTGATGAATTTAGCGAAACATTGCAAGCTCGTTTCAAGTTCGTTTAACAGATAAATTCAATTGCTTCATGCATAGTCATGAAACTTAGTGATTTTAGACTGAAGCAGCACTTGACCAAATGAAGAGTTTTAATGTTAAAACGATATAAATCACTTGGCGAAGATTCGAAAGAATTTAGTTTTGTCAGTTCATCGATCAAAAAATTAGTAATGACCTTCTTAACGAACAGAAATAGAGTGAGCGAGTACAAAAAATCTCTTACGACACCAATATGAAACCTGCAAAAATACCTGAATAACTCTTTTAGCAAATGTGAACTTTCTACAATATGCGTTTTTCGAGTTAGCTGTAAAAAACTCAGTTGAAAGTTTCGAATTTCTTGGAAATATCCTGATGCAGTACAGAGGGAAAATGAAAATTATCTCTTGGAAGTATGAAATATGTTAAGAAATTCTGTACAACAGTTCGTGAACAGTGCCATAAGCACTAAAGAATAAAGAGAATGGGAAGTTTAGTTAGATTTCTAGAACTCGGCTAAGCAACATGCAAGAACATCATTAGAGTGAATCTGCTCCTTACATTTTACTTGAAAGAAAGTCTTTGAGCAACCAGTATGGAGCCAGTAAGTTTGGCCGAGACTCATTTGGCGATGTGAGCCTAAAATTGTTCTTAAATTGTTCATATTTCTCTGTATGTTAAAACCGAATAAAAGTAAGCCTAAGGTATTGCAATACACGCATTGAAAAACAAACTTGATCAATTCATATGCATCCTTGCGGATTTATCGCCCAGGGCACGTTGTACGAAGCCTGGACAAGCTATCCGCTGGATAAATGTTAATTGTCGTGACTAAAAAATCAACGATTGTTTGACTTTTTGTTGATTTCTCTATCTCTGGTTGTTAAGTGAGTAGAAGACTCCTAGAATAATGGTTTCAATGGTGTTAAATAACTTTCATTAGTTTTATTACATAAAATAGTAAGCATTTAACCGGCGAATAACTTATCTAGGCTTCGTGCAACCGGGCCAGCCAGACAATTTTCAGTACGTGATGAGATATTGCGAAGTACTTCTTATTCATTCTGTATTGCGTTGTTCAGTCAAAGATGGAAGTTCAGTAAGTTTTTTTTAAAAAAATCAGCAACCTAACCCGAGCTGCAGCTTGCATGTTCTTGTTTTAAAGTGTTCTTAAATTTTGGCCAATCTGAGCCTCGTTGTTCTTACAAAAAAAGCGTGCGAAAGTCAGATGCCTAGAGAAATATACTCGCAAGTTTTGCTGAATTTTTAAGATAGTTTGAAGGTTGTAGTATATTTTCCCGTCCCAATGTCGATAACTGAAAGTTTGTTTCTTCTTGATCCAGCTGATTTCGTTCAGTAAGTTTTTAAACTGAATTTGATCGAGTTGTAATGTTTTTAAAACATAAGTTTGTTTGTAAGAACTACATACCTTTTGAAAACACACATTGTAGGATCATTGAAATCCCTCGCGATGAAAGCGTCAGTTTTTTCTACTCTATCCGCACATCTTATGCGAATTAAACTCGTTAATACCTTGTCGTTCTTAGCCACATAATGTTCTTTTCTTTCTTTCTCCACGGGACAGAAATGGGAGGACGAAGTTTCTTCCGCACTCCTGAAACCCGACAATCATTGATCACTGAAGTTGCTACCGTAGCAGAACAAAATTAACAAAAGGTTATCAAGAAAACAGTTTTCAACAATTATTTACCTACCTTCGTGTTATTTTTGTGCCCAAAGATTGTCTCAAGACATTTAGTATTACCAGAGAAAAAAACACATAAATGACTAGGATTCTGGGTTTATGCATGATAAGCTAAATAAAAAGGAAATATTTTGTCTTAGACTTACAAAAAACCTTCATCGATCTCAACCTTAACGCCGCGGGTGAGTCAAGGTTGACCCGCTAGCATAAATTAGCGGATAATTTTACGAAGTGCTACCAAATTAATAAATATTCAATGCAGATTAATGGGCCTAAAGTTTTTATGTCAATGAAGGTAAATGAAATATCATATTTCACAGTTGGTGTGTATCTATCATCGGCTGTAGCTGACATGTCAAAAAAACCGTAAAAAATCTACTACACGCTTTTTTTTTTATAAGAACCAGTAAATTTTTCCGAGGCTCATTGTTCTTAATTTTTCGGCGATTTGAGCCTCAAATTGTTCTTACATTGTTCTTATATCTAAGTGTGGTTTAAATCGAATAAAAACTTAGCCTAGGGTATTGCAATACACATGTATTGGAAAACAAATTGTAAGGACTAACTTCGGGGCAAGTATATGTACGCGTACTGCAAATAATTTGAAGCAATGACTGATTAAAAGAGAGAAACTGTAAATCATTTCTGTTTTGCTAGCTATAAATTAAATGTCGATGCTCGGTAAAGTTTTAAAATAGCTATCAAGCCCGAGCCTCAGCTTGTTCTTAAATTGTTCTTAAATTTCGTCCAATCTGAGCCTCGTTGTTGTCATAAAATTGTTCTTATAAAGAAAAATGCGTGTAATTTTAATCATGCACTAGCAGCCCAGACTTTAATCAACAGTAATTGGAATACGAGCTCTTATTTTTTATCGATTGGCGATAGAGATTGAAAGCGAATTGCTCGCAGGGGAGACTCTAATTTGTAGTTTGACCGTCTTTCGGACGAGCAACTACAAAAGAATTCAAAATTTGAAGACATATATTCAGCTCTTTTTTAGTAGTTGTTCGGTAAATTCTTGTCAGTGGCTGATAGCATTGTATCACAAAAATGTTTTTAAACGAACAAGGTATCGAATTGAGGAAGTGACATTTAGAGGGCAAGGTTAAAGGGAAAAAACAAAAGTACTTGCCAGAATTGTCCCTAGTTTTCGTATATTACTCCACTGAGCCAAACGGATGCTGGGCCGCCTATGCGAGGGAGGGAGGGTGCTGTATGCACGCAAAGCCTGATGGGATGGTCAGCTGCTGCGATAAAACAAACATGGTGTAAAATGCGGCGTTGTTTGTCCCGGTAGAAGAATTTGTATTTACACACTGCAATCTTTAACTGAGCGAAGTAAAGATGGCTCAGCCTAAGAAGGTTGCAATTATTGGCTCAGGAAACTGGTAAGTACTTTTAAGTAATTCATTGGGAAGCCACTTTATTGTCTTTTGGAAGTGTCGAACTGACCCACAATTCGATTTTTTGTTTGCAAATTTTGCACTAGGGGTTCCGCGATCGCTCGCATTGTTGGAGCGAATGTAAAAGAGCACTCCGACTTATTCCAAGAGCAAGTAACGATGTATGTTTACGAAGAGATTGTGGATGGTAAAAAACTTACGGAGATCATCAACACACAACATGAAAACGTGAAGTACTTGCCAGGTTTCAAAATACCGGACAATGTTGTAAGTGCAGTAAACAAGATGAGATGCCATCTTTATTGCTTTGATGGACAAAGCTTTGAATAATTAAAACCACATAAGAAATACGTTATCCCTCATTTTTCCAAATTATTGCTGTTATCAACCAAGCGACTCGTTGTTTATGTCAGTGGTTAGACGCGACCATCATAAATTAAAAATTAAGTTTAACTTATAATCGAGTATAAGTTGCTGTAGTTTTTTTGAGAACTTTAAATATTGCTCTCTTGCAAGCTCAGTTTGTTTACATTGTCACCGTGTTTGCGAGTTTTGTTGTTAAGTTGAATCTACAGACTTCAGAGTATTCAATTTTTTTTAGATAAGTGGTTACTTTTAACCGAAAGTTATTAACACAAAATAAAAGTAACATTCAAGATTACAGTATAACTTATATAGTTCAATATAGCAAAAGTGCACCTCTTTATTTGTCTAAGACAAAAAGAATTTGGCTTTGTCCCTAACATCTTTGTCCATTGTGTTTGGACAATGAATGATCTCCTTCCCAGCCTTCTTTGGGTTAGTAACCTTTTCAAGACTACTGTGAAACTTTAACAGGGCCAAGTTAACTTTAAATCAGGATTAACTCTTAACAAAACTTGATGGTCTTCATGGTAATTGGCTTTCGAACAATTACCAGCCTCTGGACTATAAGTATCATACAAAATTACTCTGGCATGCTGTGATCAACCAAAGGCAAGTGTAAGAGAAACCGAGAAAGAAAAAGCCCGAACTGTCTGCACCAAGTGGGAAACCAAATCCACACTCCGATCACTGCTCATCCTGAATTGGACCGTTACCACCCTGCTACTGTAAACTCAGTGATAAGAGCACCTCAGGGTCAAAAGGGTAGGGATGACCATCGGAAAAGTCCCCAGAACATCCTAAAAACTACCAAGGGGTAAAAATTTTTCTCCCTAAAAAGACCTCTCGGTTTTAAGATAACCCTAAAATATACCAATTGAAATCTGAAAATTTTTCCCAGGATAGCTAGCGGGTCGGCGCTAAGGTTACTAGTGTTGCAAAGAATGTGCTATACAGTAAATAAAAGTGCGCATGGTAATAATTTGACATTCACCAAAGGACTTTTGTCTTAACTTCTTGTTCAGTACACACATTTTCTAACACATGGGACTGCAAGCAGTTCAATAGCTTCACGTTTTTAAATCCTAAAAAATACCAGGTTGTTGGTTTAACACAGGATTTCTTTTAATAACCCCTAAAAAGTACTGGACTGGCAGTTTTAACCCCTAAAAATATGACAGTCATACCTACCATCCTAATATAGGGAGTACCCTCCCAGAATGCCATGCAATCAGGGTGACTCATGGGTTCGATTCCTGCTCGGGGTACATAATTTGGGTTTTTCTTTCTCTGCCTCTCTTTTAGTTGCCTTTTGTTGAAGACATTACAGCGTGTCAGAGTTTGACCTCCCTAAAGATGATCACATTGATCGAAACTGAAACATGCTGCTGTTTAATTTCATATTCCATTTTAATTTTGTAAATAAATTATAAAGATTGCAATAATGAAATAATTAAGTACATTATTCATTTGTTATTGTACTGGTATTGGTTTTCATTTTTGTCATGTTTGATTCAATGCGGACAGATTGCAGTGCCAGATGTAGTCGAAGCAGCAAAGGATGCTGGAATTCTAGTCTTTGTAGTACCACATCAGGTTAGTTTAGCTTTTCTGCACTCCAATCCTAGGTGCTTAATTTGGATAGCTTGTCACATGTAACTGTACATCATTGCTAAAGAGGGAGTTTGAACTATAAGTTTAGCTATAAGGTTGTTGGGTGCACAGCCATAGTGATACAGTAAGTAGAATGTTAGATGTTTTTTAATGTGATTCATCTTACAAATTGAAACACTGCCCTTTTGCTTGATATTTTTAGAAAGACTACATCCAATATCAGCAAATTGGTTTTTGTGCTAGCTTTTGTCTCTTTAAAAAGGGTACCTCTTATACCATAAAATGACCAGAAGTCCTGCACTATTTGCAGTATTCAATTTGCCACAACAATGATAAAAGTTGACCAACCTTCTTGATTGAAAGTCCAGTTGCCAGAAGTGACGTGATGTGAGAACTGAGTGCTGCATTGCTTGCTTGTGGAACACTTTAAACTATTTTCAATTATGGTTCATCTGTGTAGGGCCATTGGTTGCTCAAACACTGAAAGGTGGATTTAGCCTGCACTCATAGCCTTCATAACTTGTGCACTTGGTTTCACATGTCTAAATCATAGGTCTTGTGTATCATCGAAGCAGAGCAACCTTTCTGGTTGAGGAAAAATGCAAAAATCTGCTTTCCAATCACATTTTTTAGTTTTAGAGTCTTTACTCATTTTACCAACACCATACGGCACAGACAACATTTTAACCAAATACTGATGCAACTTTGGGAGATTCCCTTTAAGATTATTGTTAACCCTCCCACCTCCCCAGCCAGTTGATCAGTATCTATGTTGCTTCTTATTTCACATCTCCCACAAGACATGATATTTGTTAGTAGTGAGGAAATGGAGCTAGTTAATCAAATAATGAAAAAACACTTACTTCTGAAAGTTCTTAAGCACTGGCAACATGAAAAGTAAATTGGCTGTAGCAAGAAGAATCACTTACATGTACAGCATTTGTCATATTATTTGGTATTCAAAAGATTAATTGCTGCAATTTTTTATTGAAAAATCATAATTTAATTTCTTGAACAGTTTGTCAAGAGGGTTTGCCTGGAGTTGAAGGACAATATAAAGCCTGATGTGATAGCCATCTCTCTAATTAAGGTGGGAATGAGGCATTGAAAAAATAAATGCAGATAACAAAAAAGTATACAATAATATCAAAGCATAGGCATTATGTGTACATCTAGCCTGCTTGCAGTTGGTTGCCTTTGTTCACTGCATAAAATTCATAGGGCATAGCTAGCATTACCATGCCATCTTTGATTTTCTTTTGTATTTGTTATTTTTGTACTGAGATCTCCTGACTTTAAGTTGTGGAATAATAGAAAATTCATTTTTATCATATCCTTTCATGAATCTGGAAGCATCACACTTTTTTTGAGAACTATGTTTAATTTATAATTTTAAATTTTAAACTTGCAATACAAACAAGAAGATTTGCTTTAAAAAGCGTGTCAGCAAAAACGTCAGTAACTTTCATTTCTTGATCTGCTGCATTTTTTTGTGTTTGGCAGTTTGGTATTCCATGCAGATACATGTCAATTGATGCTGAAGGCATAGATCTTATGACCTGGAAATTACACAGAGCCGACAGCATTGCTAGGACCACAAACCTGAAGCGACAGGCTAGTGTAAGGGCAAGTAACCATTTCTTCTTTAAGTTTATATAGGAATTAATCAACAGAATGTGGCAGCTGTCATGTTAAGGCACATACCGATTAATGTTTTGATTGGATGTGAAATAAAATTGCTTTAGGTCATGAATCAGGCATTTTAATTGGTTACAAAGCCAGTGTGATGCTTTGAGATTCAACTTTCATAGATGATTACTAGAAATTTAACATTATAAATTATTGTTTTTAAAAATTGTGATGGTTATGTGACTGAGTAGATCCATAGTAGAAGAAAGTCTTGCTGATTACATGTACAAGTGGCTTCTTTGTTGCAATGAATAAATTAGAATCAAAACCTGCATAAGTGGCAGTTTTTTTACTGTAATTGGAGAGACCAAGCTTCAATCAAGCAATTAAGCCACCATGTTGAACTACGCATCAGAGAAAGAAAAGCCTGGGGACATCATGGTGGCTTGCTTGATCGCACTTGGTCTTTCCACCTAAAAAAGTTACAAAATGTTTACTCAAATGAATTGAAAGGAAAGCAAGTTAAAATTTCTTTTATTCAAACCAAAAATATTGGGAAAATTCTAAGCCTAAGTGTGAATGGTCTTAGATTTACAGTCCTCACTCCATTTTGGGAAGGGTTTGCATACTTAGATCTATAGTTGATAAGGAAAGAGACATGCAAACTTAATGTTTGAAATGTGGGTATTAAAAACAGAAAAAGCTGTTTTTATACTAAGAGTTTAATGCTTACCTTAGAAAAACTTTGACCACTTAAATACTCTTACTGGATAACATTCAGTTACTTGAGTGTACTGGTAAATCAAGTATTTATGTATAAATTATACTCACAAGCTGAATCTCACCCTTCTTTTGTTTACCACTTTTTGAATGTGTAGCTTGTGGCAAAACTATAGAAAGGAAATCTCTACTTTTGATTTTGATTATTTTTTTGTTATTAAATTCGTTATAAAATCCTCATAAAATCCTCCATGCACGCAACTTAGATGCAATATCTAGTATACTAACATCTACACATTGCTACTGTTACTGTTGCACACCTGTAGGGATTAGACCATGCTGCGACTGGACTGAACCTTGTGTCCAACATCATCAAGGACTGCCTAGGCATACCCAACGTCAGTGTTCTAATGGGTGCAAACCTAGCCAAGGAAGTTGCCAAGGAATTGTTTGGAGAGGCAACTATTGGTGTGTAGCCAGTTGATATATTTAAAATTACAATTTTGGTTATGTAATGACACAGGGCTGTAGCAAGAGGAGGGGCTGGGCTAGAAAAATAAGAAAAATATAAAAGAATGTAAGGGTGTGGTCACCCCCTCCCTCCAATTATTTCTCACGTTTTTGTAACACATGCCCCCCCCCCCTCAAATGGTTTTTATTTAAACCTGTGCTACAGTCCTTGTGGCATTCTCTTTTAACCTTTTCTGCTACAGTGATTTAATTCTCACCACAAAGATTCCCAATTTTCATGTAATCAGCTAGAGGGAGTTTTCCCTTTTTTCTTTAACTGGGCGATTCCATATTAAGTGTTAAACTGCTTTTTTTCAAATATGCTATAAAGCAAATCTATACAGATACCATCAAAGATCAATAGCTGAGGGATCCAAATCAAGAATAGGAAGTTTATTTTGGGCCACGCCCACTTCAGGGGGGGTCTGCATAATTAGTACGTTAAAAACTTTTAATTTAAAATTGTGAAATTATTAACAAACTTTACATGTAGCTAAAAACAAGTCAAAACTGCTTTTCATATCCAACTGTTATTCTAATGTCATTACCCTTAAAAGTAGATTTTAGAGCAACAATCAAATTGAGAATTCTTTTGCTGCTTAGAAGTTTTCTAGACATTATGTTACAACACGTCTGACATGTAATGTCTGTAACAAAAATTTTTTTTTTTTAGTTTGAATTTGATATTTTAATTATTCAGCCTTGTACTTAATGCTGGTTTTTAAGTTTGTTGATATTGTATATTAGTATTATAGTATTGTGTATTATGTATATTATTGTATTATGTTGCATATTAGTATCTTGTCTCAACTCGATAGACTCTGATTATATTGAGATTAAAAGACATGTAATGTCCGTAACATAATGTCCGTAACAACAATATGTAATGTCCGTAACAACAATATGTAATGTCTGTAACAACAACATGTAATGTCCGTAACATTAGTATTTCATAAGAAATTAGACAAAAAGTATGAAAAAATTAATAATAGGAATTCTAAGTATATATAGCATTGTACAACAGCAGGTAAAGTTTTTCCCCTTCATGTGGTATAGGTCAACCACAAAAACCGCAGGCAGATCATTGTGATTTCCTTAATTTACCTTTAGTTTCTTATTTCTCTGTCCATGACTGAAATGTAGGCAATCAGAACCAACTTGAAACATGGAAAAGTATTCATTCTTTTAATCTGCAGTATCATTTTTTTGACCTAGTAACCTTTTAACTTTAGAGGTCTAACAACAATTTTTTTTTGCTTACTGGTAAGTTCATTTTGTACTTCATAAACAGTGAATCAGAATAGAACTATTGTTCATAAACCTATTTTTAAACCTTGCACTTTTTTAATCATTCAAAGGTGTTTTCATTGGTAGGTGTGCATAGAGGATGTTAAGTTTTTGAATAGTTGATTTATTCAAAAATGGACCTTTGTAGCCTTGGGGGGGGGGAGGGGAAGTTTGCAGTGCGAGGGCACCTATTTCACCCGGGCCTCTCCCCTGCCCTATAAGCTAAGGGCCTGCTTGATGTTTTCATTATAAGAACAAAGACAAAGATCTCTTGGCACAACATAACATTAACTGGTCTTAGAGAACAAAACTTACTGAAATCCTGAAACCAATCTTTACTTTAATACTTTTATTGTTGGATAGTCATTGACAAACATTGCATGTTTCTCTAAGAGAACAAAACAGCTAGTTGTCTTCTCTGGAATTGCTTATATTTTTCCTTGGCTTAATGTCTAATAGTTACAAAGTCTTTCCTTCCTGAATCAAGAACACAGAATCGAGCTGGTAAAATTTCCATGTGTACAAACTTTGCTGTTCAGCAGTTTACTTCATAAGGCTATTAATTAGCATGTTCTAAAAGAGAATTAACTGACCAGCTAAATTGATTTTACAAATTTGTGTGATTTAACAAAGCCAAAAAAGCCAATTAAACATTTTTGATATATTTTATTCACAGGCTGTAATGTCTGTAATGTTTTGTGTAATGTCCATAACAAAACAGTATTTTTTTCTCTTTTTTTGTCTGTTACGTCGCTAGTTGTTTTTTATCATTCTCTTTTTCTTTGTTTTTGTTCTTTCTATAGAGTTAAATTAAGTTATACAAATAAGTACATATTAAAGTAATGAATAATCCTAATATAGAATATCGCAGTCCGCCTCGACTAGCTATGCTACTTCTGTGGGCTGCGACTATCCCACGTGTAACACTTAAAAAAGCTAAATAAAGTGGAAGTGAAAAAGTAAAAAAATAAATATATAAATAAACAGTTTTACCTACAGAAAAAAATACAAAATAATGAAAAAATAGCAGAGAACAGATACATAGCAAAATTTCAACTTCTTGTTGATTAAAAAATATGGAAAGTTCTCAAGGATCTCAGCTAGATTCACAGCAATTAAGACTTGAAATTTATAATTGATCAACATGGTTGTTTTAGCTGTAATGTCCGTAACAACAATTGAAATAGATAAACCAATCATTTGTGAATCTTCTTTCTAGTTTTTCCCCTAAGAATTAGAAGGTTGTCCCTATAGGTACAATACACCAAAAACTGAAGCAAATATAATAAATACTTTTTGAACAGTATAAAGGAAAAGTTGTAAAATGGTCTCCAGATGTAATGTCCGTAACAGTGGAATGACCCGACTACATAATAATTTGTATGTTTTTGATTGCTGTAGATAGCTTAGCTAAGTTTGTCTGAATTCTTGCAACCTGCAGGATGCCGCAATGAGGATCACGGTCCGATACTCAAAGACCTTTTTCACACACAGTTCTTTAAAATTGCTGTTGTAAAAGATGCTGATACTGTGGAACTTTGTGGGGCACTTAAGGTAATATTACATAATAATGATATTTAGCATTTATATAGCGCCTTTCCATAGGTACATGCTCAAAGTTCTTAACAATAGTTTACAGTTGACCCTGGTATTGAGGGTCTTAGACAGTCCGCTCTACACGGCTCACAACTATTTTCCTAAGAGTTGCCCTCAGTTAGTAGA
>JAOBAT010127876.1:0-12727 GCA_026413305.1 Hydrozoanthus tunicans
ATGTCAAAGCTAAGCAGCCTGAATTCAGACAAATTTAGAGAGCTCGTCCTTTACACGTGCAGCCTGTGAGGCGCTCAGAACTAGAACTAGAAAAAGTGCACAGAAAAAGTGAACTAGGCATAACTTAAGAAAAGGTCTTGATCTTTTGGGTCAATGTAGTGTTCTATTCTGTATCAATTTTTAACCCATTTCTTATGATTCAACGGTTTATTTTCTGATCGTATTAATGTGTTATTCCAAATCATTTGGGTTTTTTTTAATTTCATCTTTACTTAGTTCCAGAATCGGTGTGAAATTTATGTCAGCCCACGTCTCTAAGATTTCGTGAATAAAGTTGCTAGATATGTTCAGCTGCTTGAAATCAGTCTTTATTCAGATTGCACGAGACAAGCATTTTCTTCCCGTAAGTATGGTCAAACAAGGATTTCCATTTCGTTGTTGGCCGTGTTAACGTATTTCTTTAACCAAGTAAACTTAAGAGATCTACTTAAAGTTTCAATGTCAGGCATTCTCAAACCACCTTCGCTGTAATCATTGACAACCACCGATCTTTTTATTTTATCTCCTTTGTTATCCCATAGAAAAGCATAGAGCTCATTTTGTAATGTTTTAATGTAATCGTAATGTGAGGCTAAAGGCCCACGAATACAGAAAAGCTGTGAAACAAGCAAATTTTTGATAACGGTTGTTTTTACAAAGGGAATTAAATATCTCCTGAAAGACCTGTCATTTCTAATTTATCTTATTTTCTCTATTCTTTCGTTGTGTTTCAATTTAAGGTTTGCTAAGGTTTTAGTGAAAACGAAACACCAATTCAAGTGCTTTAACTTTTTTTGTTTTCCCATTTTATGTTTTTTCCTTTGACTTCAATCTTGTTATTTTACTGGAAGAACCGATCCAAAAAGCTATTTTTTTTGCTATAATTGATCTCTAGACTCGATAACTGACCGAAGTTTCCGAGATTCGAAAGTAAATTAAGTAAGGACTCTTTTGAACCATTTAGGAAAAGTGTGGTGTCATCAGCATACTGACTAACTTTAAATTCTGTCTTTTCGAATGGGATGCCTTTAACATTAATAATTTCCCAATATTTTTGTTGCTATAATGAACAAACAATTGCCTAACCCCACGGCTCAAGGGGAAAGATTTTGATAGCCAACCGTTGTTTTTAATGGATCTCTGGATGTTATTGTAAAATAGTTTAATCCAATTCATTAGAGAAGGACCAAAGTTGTAAAATTGCAACGAATTTTCAATGAAAGGAAATTCTGAAGTATGAAAAGCTTTTTCGAAGTCAATTAAAAGCAGCAGACCGGTCTTTTTGATCGAGTTTAAGATCTGTATCATTTTACCTATCGTGCGGATGTTTTCGCCTATTAGTCTGCCTTTGAGAAAACCCGTTTGGTCTGTGTTGATTATATTCGGAAGAATAATCGTTATTAGGTTTTCAATCGCTTTTGAGAAAATCTTGTATTCGCAATTTAGCAGAGAAATCGGATGCCAGTTTGGTAAGGATATGGGAGCTGATTTTCTTTTTGGATTAGGGAAAGTATGTCGTGTCTTTGCATTATGGAGAGGAGTCCTTTTTCAAACGCACAATCGCTGTGATTACGTCTAGTAAATAAGTTGATATGTCTGCCCAAAATACTTCGTAAAAATCCGAAAGAAAACCGTGAGAACCAGGGGACTTGTTAGACTTCATCGACTTTAGTGCAGTGAGACAATCATTTTGTGTCAAAGGACCTTCACAAGATTTACTCTCTTCCTCAGTGAGTTTTGGGTTACTTCCATTTGGGAAATTTTGTTTTCTAGTTTGAGCAGATTTTGGTTTGGGATATTTTTCAATTTTGTGGAGTAAGGCTGACTATAGAAGAATGAAAGAGCCGTCAGTTTTTTTCAGAGCACTTATTGTTTTCTTTTTGAAATGTCGTCTTTCCATTTGTAAAAAGTATTTATAGTCTGGGAGCAAATGTAATCTCGTGGGAATTTCTTGCTGAAAGCAAGCCAGCACTCTAAAAGTGTTAATTAAGGTCTAGTAAACATGAAAAGTTTTGGTGGCAACTCTGCAACTCGCTAGGATGGGTTTTAAGGAGGGTTAAAAGTCGGGCGAATATGAGTAAACATGAAAACGAGGCTGGTACATTAAATTACTAATAACCCCCTCAATTACCATTAGTTTAACTACCAAACTTGACAGAAATTTATAAGTTGATTATTTGAATGACAATTTCTTATTATGAGGTGGTCACAAGACCTAACATGAAAGCGAGGCTGGACAAGAAAACGCATGTAACCGTGTTTTAGCTGTTCATTATAGCTTGTAAAACTTTCGCAAAATTATCCTTCGATGATTCGGTTAATCACCAAACTTGACAGAAATTTATAAGTGAATTATTTTATTTAAATGACGAATTCTTGTTATGAGGTGATTGCGTGAAAACGAGGCTGGACAAGAAAACGCATGTAACCGTGTTTAAGCTGTTCATTATAGCTTGTAAAACTTTCGCAAAATTGTTCTTTGATGATTCGGTTAACCACCAAACTTGACAGAAATTTATAAGTGAATTATTTAAATGATAATTTCTTATTATGACGTGGTCACATGACCTACATGAAAGCGAGGCTGGACAAGAAAACACGTGTAACCTTGTTTTAACAATTCAAACTTTCTCAAAAATATCCTTTGATGATTTGGTTAACCACCAAACTGGGCAGAAACTCATTTATTTATTCATTGACAAGGTTTTATAAACATAAGAAAAGAGGAGAGAGATAGGACTTGGTTACACTGATTGTATTCTCATTTGTCCCGTGATCAAATTTCATGCTTGGAGACGAAGGTCATCATAAAAACCTAGATCCTAAAAAAGAAAAAACAAAAACAAAAATTTTGCAATTGCAGTATTTAAAATGAAAATAACTGATTTTCACATTTCATCCGACAAATATTTATCTAAGGACACTCTTTATTTCTTATTTAACGCATAATCATCATTATCATCATCCTAACATCGCTGCAATCATCATCAAATTCGCCTTGAAGATTCTCACATTCATCGTCATCGGAAGAGCTGCAGAGGTCCGTGCATATCAGCCCTGCCTTGCGGCACTGACAGCGATTTATCAAGCAGGGCTCTTTTTCACATCTGCACTTCGCAAGCTGTATTATAGCCTCGGGAGCAGGTGAAAGAGCTGTCATGACAGGGATCCAATTAATATTATTACCTTGTGGTGATGAAAGACAGGATTTGGTACGCAGTCATTGTTCAATACCATCAACTGATAGTGTGCTCGTAAGACGGCTTAGTGCAGAGCTGCCTTAGTTGGTAGTAATCTGTCAGGATCCGCTTTTCTTTTCTTAAACGACGTCATCTGAGCTCTTCTACAGTTTTAATTGTGGCCTTTGATTTGTTGGTAAGGCTGGCAGACGAATTGCTCAATCCCATCAAGAGTTTCTTCAGGCTTTTCATTTTTACCCATATTGGCTAAGGATCTAAGAATAAACTCCTTTTTTCCAGCAAGTCGGTTTCCCTTTCCTGAGAAACTGCGGGTTTTGTCAGCTCCTGTTAAGGCATGGAAAGCTGTTAGTGCGGCTGTCTTGGCTGATCTAAGTGCTTCGAGATCTACAATTGGCTGCAACTTGATTGTGCGCCGAATTGTTGCTGATCCATTCACAAATCTTGTATTTGGACAAATCTCTGGATAGCGTCTGATTGCTAGCACTAGAATGTCAGTGTCTGGAGAATAGATGGAAAGTTCCTAAGCATCATCAGTTGTAGCATCTAGCGCATGGAGGATGATCTTTGTGTTCGCTAGCTTCTTCGTGGCCGCTCTGCAAATGACTCACATCCTTGTGTGTTGCTTTGCACTCTGACACCCATGCCACAATGACCTGCTTCCCTGCATCCCCGCCTCTCTCTATTACCTTCTGAGCCAGAAAAGCTGTTAGTTCTGCTTTGGTCTTAGTGTGGGATACGAGTTTCTTTAAAGTAACTTTAGCGATACGAGTTGAATCCGTGATAGGGTAATAAAAGGGTTTTTGAGCTTGCTCCGAGTAACAGACCTCTGCAAAGACAGAACACCAAAACCCCTGAAAAAATGAAACGGCCCTGCTGTGCGTTATTATATTTGAAGAGCAGACAGGCAACCAAATGTTTGGCTAAGTCTTTGCAAGTCTTGGCCGACTCTGGCTTATCTAACGATTGGACCTCAGCCATGCTATCAGCTCGTGACTTTGGCATTGCTACTGCCAATGGACTTTGTAATTGAGTTTGCCCCTTGTTTTTCAAGGATGTGCATCAATGTGCTCTTATAAGAACAGTGTATAATTGTCCCATCTGAAGCAAATAGGGACCTGGAAACTACATTGAGACCGATATTGTCTTTGATGTCAATATCTTGGCCACTCCTGCAAACGATCATTAGTTGAGCAAACAAAGACTTGCCGTCTCAGCTCCCTCTCCTCCTTTAGTTTACGTCTCATTATCACAGCCCTGACATTTATCTTGCCAGGTTTGACTCTATCTTCTAAAAACGAGCTATTTCACTCTGTTGAAACAGATCTTTCCTCGTCTTTTCGCACACAACTTTCTTTGTGGCGAGATTATAAACGTCGGTATTTAACCCAGCGTTATCACCCCGTGAAAAGGGGTCAGTGTAGTTCCTGATTGCCTCAGTCAGCCGATCGATAGCTTTGTTCTCTATCGTTTGCCGTAATAGCAATAGAGAAATCATGGTGGTGTTCTTGTCCAGCTGTTTTCGGACCTGCCATGTATTTGCCCTCTGTTGTTAGTCTCGCTAGTTCTGGAGGAGATTTTTGCGCTGGCAAAAATCAAAGTGACCAGGAGCAGTACAGCGGACACTTTCTAAGAGCGGTTCAAATGTTCTAGAGCGTTGTCATCTCCTACAGCACAAAACTGAACTTCCTGGTTCTTGTTTACTACCCAGTTACCATTGGTGAATTCTTTATTTAAGTGGGGGTCTGTGTTCTTAAGAGATGCTATCTCGGCGAGATAGACAATTATTATTCGTGCATAATTGATCTTGTCATTAGCAAAGAAGCACTTAGTGAAGAGCTCTAGGGAAGAAAGATGTAACTGCCAGTTGCCAGTGCGCCTATCCTTGATAAAAGAGAACATCTCCATAAACAAGCTCAGGTAGTGGCGCGTTACAACAAACAGCGAACTGCTGTGGTTCTTACTGTCGTACAGATGAAGTAATAACATCAATTAATCGTTGATGAGTTCTCTTATAAATTCTCTCCTTTACACCTTCTCTGCATGCGTCACTGAGCTTCACTGATAACTGCTCAAGACTCTGTCGTAGGTCTGGCTCATTTTTTAGAAACTCTTCTAAATACAGTTTTAAAAAGGCTTGGAGAGTGATCAAGTGCACTCTCTCTCCTCTTTTTGTATGTTTACAGGTATTCAAAACCTGCGATGAGACGCCCTTGTAAAGAAAAATGGTTAGGTACTATAGTCAATTGTTCCTCATTTCAATAATAAAGCCGTGTTAAATATTAGTTTCGATTCTCCATTGAAAATATAATCCTTGCTGTCAAATATTCCTAAAACTTTGCTTTATATGTTTAGTACCAAACTCTCGGGATATTTCTAAAAAATCAGCTGTACTGATCTCACCGAAAAACGATTGATTGAACTAAGATATTGCTGTCAAGAAGAATCTGTGTTGTATCGTAGAAAATATGCTTGATTTGCTGGCTGAAAATACGTTAAAATAGAAAAAAAACAAACCCAATACTGATTGTGTGACACATTTCGCTATAAATAACATCTCGACTCTTGTGTCAATAGACTGAAAATGAAATAGACATATAATTTAGCATACTCGGTTCAGGGTTCTTCTCGTCGCTTTATCGTTTGCATCATCCTTATATTAGAGACTGAATTACTGTTTGTAAAACTTTTCAAAAGTGTGAGTTTTGGTCGTAGTTTAAGTCCTTTAGAAAAAAAAAAACTACGTACATCTCGTTCTAATGAAAATGTCTGTTCACTCAAGTAGATCGGTACAACATTGTTGCTTTGGCCGAATATTTCGTAAACAAAAGTCTCAATTTTTTCTCACTTTTCGGTTGCTTTCAAATAATTCGAGTATTTTTCTAATTAGTAACATCTATATAGTAGTTTTCGTTTGATTACAACGAATTAATGGGCGAAAACATTGGAAACACTGAAGTGGCTTTACGTATAACACGCGGTTTTAATGTCAAATATAGTGTATGTTTGTCGAAGTATCGTGGCTCGAAATGTCGAGTTCCCAGAATTTTTTTTTTCTTGTTTTCATTACACCAACCCTAGTACTAAGCAATGATTTATCCCGAGGTTTCAGGACACGTTGAACTTTTGAGAAAATTCTTGTCAACTAACAGCACTCGCGCCAGAGGTTCGTTAGTACATGTTGTAAGCTCTTTTAAAACGTCAATAGTTTTCATATTTCGAGCCCGATTCCCAAACTTTTACGTTTATTCAAAAGAAAAATGTCCAAATTAACTAGTGTGATTGTTTTAGTTCATTTGTGCGAATGCGCGGATTTTTAGAGCGATCGTCGCAGACCCTAAATTTAACTCTCCAAAAGCCAATTTTTGTGGTTTGTGACCATACTCAGAAAAATTGTTCGTAAATACTGAAGAAAATCATTACAAAGAAAAATATTACCGTTTCACTTCATCATACATATCAACAGTCTTGCACAGAGAATTTGAAGGAAATCTATTTTGTGTCAAAATTTCGCTGGTCGTTTCTTACGCGGACAGCCTCTTAACTATTTTCTACACCAAACGCTCCTGATGGCTATTTGCAGTCTTTTCGGCGCAAAGACATTTAGATTTGCTGAGGTCATTTATGCGATCACTTAGTTTTGGCGCATGCAGATTTTTGGAATTCCCATAACTATACCAGAGAAAAAGAACAGTGATTTTCACCTACTCAGTGAACGAACCAGTGTTATCGACGCTCTTATTATAGAATTGAACTTGCTGCCTTGTGAATCCTACCTCGTCAATTCTAAAGGCAAAACTTAAAAATTTCCTCATGCGATTAAGAGAGTTTATTACTGATGTTCTGTTTGTGTGCTAACATTATTATAGGCAATTGCTTTAAATAAAGATCAAACCATTAGAGTGGAATTAAAACAACTCAGAAACACATTTCACGTTCTCCTTCAACAAATGTAAAACCTCCAGTAATAACCATTCAGTGCCCTCAGAACATGTATGTAAATACATCTCGGGGCATGTCGACGGCGAGTGTGAACTGGAGCGAGCCGATAGCCGTGGACAACTCTGGAATCACTCCGCAAATGAGTATTCGTATGATTTTTCAAGACCTCACAGAGAACACTATAAAAAAAGTTCAACTTCCTTACAGATTTTCCATTGGACAAACAGCAGTTGAATACATCTTTACCGATAGTGAAAGCTTAAATACATCGTGTTGCTTCACAGTAGAAGTGAAAGGTATAAAGTAAATTCTGTAGAAAACTAATCGTAAGGGACCGGCTATTGTTAACCGTGGTAAGTTAGGGGGTTAAGGACAAATCAATATTAATCAGGAATCTTAAACATTCAAGGGTACTTTGGAATTGACTTTAAAAGCTCACCATCTCAATTTCCTGTGCCTAAGTAGTTAACTTTTTTATACAACATCAAAACGAGATATTGATATTGCAGCTAGTTTTAAGCATTTCCCTACAAATACTGAGTTGTCACTTTCCATGCTTAAATTTCAATAATGATCAGCCGGTAGATGCTGTGGTTACTTCAGTTTTTAGATAAAAATTAGTTTTAAAAAGTTTGTCAGTGAATTCCTTATAGATAAGGCAGATGAACAGTACTCTTTATGAATAATATCCTCTGTTGTTGATTCTTTTTCACTATAAGCCTAAACAAACCACTTCTGCTTGAGAGATGTTTAGTGACTTTTGTCAAGGTCTAGGTTTTAAAGAATCTTATATTGTATTCCGATTATGCATTGCTGCAGGTTTTCTATGTACTGCAGAACAGCAATGGGGGAACCTTTTAAAAATCAATCTCTCGGAAAACTGCAAAATGCAACACCCTGTTAGTTTTGGTACATGTATTATGTTTAAAGTGTAATCATTTGTTGAAAATCTGTATTGCTGTATTATAAAGCTTTTCAAACTTTTTTTCTTTGGCTTTTAACCAAGACGAGACGTTTTTTTGTTGGTTAGGTACATTACCTTTACGTGAATACGGTTTAGACCCTATGCAACATCATTCATACACTATTCATTATAAAGCTTTTCAGCTACAAAGCCAATACCACGCCCCTTTATCTAGTACGTTCGACTCATACAACTTCAAAGTAAATCTGTTATAAAGTTTTCATTAAACCCGAGTTGTAAGCCAACTGTTTACACAAATGCTAAATGTTGTTTTAGATTCTGAACCTCCCAGAGTTGATTATTGTCCTAGCGATATAGTAAAAATTACAGAAGAATGAAGCGCCAACGTCAGTTGGGACGAACCCAAGTTTACAGATAACAGCGGACAGTTCAGCGTGGAAAGGAACTTGAATCCGGGTAAAATGTTATGGGGAAAGTATACGAATTTTGCTACCTGCAATTTCACAGTTTCTGTGCAACGTACGTATATAGAGCTATACCTTTTTTCATGAATGGTGGTGATTTCAATATTCTTTTGTGTCCATTCAAATTAGCCCCACTAGTTTCGTTTTGGGAAACATACTCTTTTGAAAGTTGTGAAACTTATGAAAACGGTCTATAGTTTATTTCATATACAGTGCAGCGTACGGGATTTTTATTCGCGCGAGATTTTGTGCCCAATTCCCGAACAAGTGATCTTGAGTGACATATTTTGCACAAACATCGAGTAATGGTTCCGTACTAAGCAACTTTCTATGTTGTGAACTGCTTTTTATATTTTCAACACAAAGAATTTTCATTGATAAAAAACGGACTTAGCTTGCCTTGGACTTTGTTTTATCTTAGAAATCAACATGTGCGAACTCATGCATTAGATTTAGAAAAACACTTTTAATTAGAATGACACTTTAAATAGCTGTTACAAAATTTACGTCGTTATAAAATCCCGTATACAGAGCACTTTCTGAGGTGAGCTATTTACTAAACAAGCCTTTAAATCTATTTTGTAGTTTACACTGTGTGGTAAACACAGGAAACATGCCTTTATTACTGCTCGGCGGTTTACTCATTTGGCTAATTAAGTCTTCAAATTTCTGTATTTTATGTCTAAAATTCAAACCCTTATACATTAGTTCTTACATTTGAGTACCATTTAGTTGAGCCAGATACAAAAAAAAATTATATGACAAACTGACACTGGGCTCGTTCATTTCCTTACGGAAAACTATACTGTGATAAATTTTACTCCGGATTATTACGTCGAATACTCTTAGCGTTGTTTTCATTAAATCAAAAATAGAAAGCGCAAACTTTTGGCACTTTAACATTTCCTCAACTATTTCCAGGGGAACGATAAAATGTAATAGGGACCACGTATTTCGGTGTATCGATACGGTTAAGGTACCTGTACTTTTGTAAACGAGTTCCATAAATTGTTTGTTAAGATACCCCGAGCTGCCGCGCCGTATTCACTTTGTCCGGCTGTCATTCATTGACTGGGCGTTTTCTGATTTAGAGCCCTCTCTGGCTGTCACTACGAGTAATTTGACAAATCTTAATAAAATAATATCTTAGTAAAGATATTTTGAAGCACACAAGTTTCCTGATAAACTCTAAATGTACCGAAAAATACAAAATACGAAAAATAAAGAAATTGAGAAACTGCTGGAAAACACTTGCGAGTCACAATTTGAGGTTTGGAATAAGTTTTTCACACAAGACATTAAAATAAATCCACCTTAAACAAAAATTTACGGGTTGATAAAATAGTACGCAGTGCGCAATCGACACAACTGAATTAGGTTAATAAGTTAAGAAGTGCGACGTCATTCAGTATGATTGTAATAGACAAAACACAAAATGAAAATACTGATAGCTTATAATATTTTACAGCAAAATTTCTTGTGTTTTACCAAAACGAAAACCCAGTTTAAGAGTTATAAAAACAAATAACAGCAGTAACATGACCTAGCTCAAAGATTTGATTTGTGGTGTGAAGATTCACAGTTTGACAATATATTGTCCGGTATATAGCACATGCAATCGAACAATCGCCATGAATCAGCGATGCAAAATCAACAAACTCTGAACGAGATTTCGGCCACTTCAGACTAACCTTAACTAAAATCTTATCAAGAACTTTAAACACAAAATGTTAAAAGATTCAGGCAAAGACAATCTACTTAAAAAAGTATCGATTTAACATAGTAAAAACTGACCAGCACTTCCGTGGCTAGAATTGATGACGTCATGAAAAATGAGAACAAATTGGCGCTACCCGTTACCCGTACACCGAAATGCGCTATCTTTAGGTCCCTCATTTCTCATGACGCGTAACTGTTTCAGTAAAATGGTAGCTGTTTGTTATAGCTAAACTATAAATCTAAATAGTGTTTTGACAAAATAGTGAACGTTCTTAAAGCAGATGTTAACGGAAACATATTAGGCAGGAAACTGTTAAAACTTTAAAATTATCTCCCCTTATTCCCCTTAATCATATACACTAGTTCTAATTAAGTAGTTTACTGCCTTTCTATATGCATGTACTTAAATATTTTTTTTTATCTTAGATACTGATAGGACCTTTCTGCAAGCCGCTTACATTGTGAAGAAGCTTCCTAATAAAAGATTTATAAAAGATATATCATTTACATTCAACTTGCAGAAAGAGAGCATTTTATCTAAGAAGTCCTATGTTATTTTATCATGTGCGGCCCATATTGAACTCTGGACGACCCAGAAGTGACATTGAAACTCCCACCCTAAAAACCCAGTAACTTTCTTAAGTCCAAATTTTTCTCAACTGATATTGATAAGTGAAGTGTCAAAGTACTCTCTGATGTGGGTTTCAAAAAGATTAAAAAGAGTAGGTAGAGATTAAGATTTTTTGAAAAATGGTAAATTTGGGTCTTGAGTTTTACTATGAGTTTGATCCGAATCAAGCCCCAGACCTCTCTAAACTTAATGACTTGACATCAAAGTTACATGCATAGAGGTAGAGAAGCATCATAGGGGTTTTCTATGATCAAACTTATTTGGCACCATTGTGATTTTATGGCACTTCATATAGACTTACTATAAGGCAGGATTTTGGTGCTCCGTAGGCAAAATTAGGAACCCCACCTTTGACTTTGGAACAAAAAATCAGCGAAGGAAAACAAAGTGGCTTTTACAATATCTAGTAACAGAACTTCTTGGTGCGAATTTCGAGTTACATGACAATGTATCGCTCTTGCTTTAAATTTGAAACTCAGCTCCAACGTTTCAAACATGTTTTCATAGCCTTCCTCTGTGCAAGGGTGCCTCCCTCCTCCGCCTTCGATTCAAACACATTTACGGCAATTAGACAGCAGTTGTCTTACTTATGGGCGGTTGAATTAGAGCTGACACGGTGAGTCAACTCAGTAAAGGGGAAACTTTGAACACCTAAAAATTGTTGTTGTTGAATTTAACTTGCTCTTATTGATTGAAATAAGAACAATTAAACTTTACCATCTTTACCATTTTTTTAAAGTTGTTTTAAATGCAGTCACTCGTTGCGAGTTGCAGCTTTTTGACCTTGGATTGACCTTCAGCTTGTTAAGTTTTATATTTTCCCCCGAAAATAACGTTCGGCGTTTGTTTCACTAATTCAATTTTGTAAGCTTATCAGAAGCCGTAGAGATGTTTTTTAGATCAAAAGAGTATCGACAGTACTGTTTTGGAGAAAGCCAGTGATCAAAACATAGTCTATATTTTTATTACTGCTTGTCGCAGTTTTCGCAGCCAAGTTCAAACTAATAAGCCGCTAAAAATGTTAGTTTCACTACATTTGCTGGCTTTCTTTTAATTTTTTATTCAAATATTATTTATTATGTATGTAAAAGAGAAAAAGGGAATTGCTAGGCCTCGCGAAGACAATTTTAAAGTGATAAGTACGTGTTATTGCATTCTGATTGCATGTAAACAAAGCTTGACAATAAAAGCAAATATTCTCGAAAAGCTGTCAAAAAGAACTCTTTTGATATTTGGTATCCTTGTACAGATTTCAGAAATAATCGTTTGAAAATTTTATTCTGACCTCTGAAATCTTAGCAATGTTTCGGCCGATATTAAATGACAGATATCACAACCGAGAAAACCTTGTTTGTACGATCCAGATTCAGACCCGGCATGGAACGAACTTTTGTAAACATGACAGACGAATGCAGCCGACGCCTGACGTTTTCTTATATGACAATCATTTCTACGGCTTCCGAAAAGCTTTAAATGATATTGTTGAATAAACCTTCCACTGTTTTCGGGAAAATAACAAGTTTGGTAGAAAAGCTAGCGAGGTAAGCTATTTAACAACAAGTCGGAAGGTCGATCCAAGGTCAAAATACTTCAACTCGCAACGAGTGAACGCGTTTAAAACAAAATTTAATTGATGCCCCTGGAACGTTTCTTGGTTGTGACGATCAATCAGACATACCTTAAATGCTTGAAGTCATTGACTTTGTTGAAATATATGAATAATTTATGAAGAAGGTTAAATCCTGACCTAGTTTTCCGGCAGTGTTTGACTCGATCGCCATCTTGGCTGGCAAGTCACTCGAGCCCGCTT
>JAOBAT010127909.1:2500-12722 GCA_026413305.1 Hydrozoanthus tunicans
CGTTTGAGCCAAGGTATCGGGAGTTTGTTATGGGATATGCCGTCGTTGCTATGGGATGTGGCTCATTCTCGGCAGCTCTTATGGGTCTAGTGGTAGAGCCGCGGTTACGAAGCCACTGCGAGTATCTAATGAAGTCTGATGACTACTGCTTTACAAGGTCCAAAGCTGTGGAGAGTATAACTTCTCGGTGTATGGCTAACGTTTCCAAGAAAAAACATTGATGTAATACCTCGAGTAATGAACCGCACATTTTGGTGTTGGGTAATTATTGAGGGGGAGGGGGGAGTATGACCAAAGGTCTATGACAGCCGAAATTCTAACTAACCATTGTTTTGCGACGGAACGATTGTCTAAATATTTTTCAGTGTTTGGTCAGTAGTTTGACTATGAAGAAGATAACTGCTCCTAACAACAGGAAACAAGGCTTTGTGAAGCTAAAACGAGGCTTCTTTCACGTCAAGGTGCAAAATATGCGGACTGGCTCGCATCACGGTGACAGAACAGCGATGAACAGCGACAGCGCTTTCACTTTTCGTGAGTTAGATTTGATCCAGTCAGACCACTGTGGTGTGTTAGCAGAATACATTAGCGAGCTTGTCCCGATTAACTACGCTATAGAAGAATACACAAGAGGGCTTTGCGATGCTTATTGTGGAGAGATTTTAAAAGCACCACGTAATTTTTTTGTCTGTGCTTTCCGTGCGTCGCTCCCAGTTTTTATGTGAAGCGAGGGATTTTAATGTCCAATGACAACATTGAAAAAGTAAAAACCAAAAACTGCGCACGGCAAGCAGGGGAAAATATTATGTCACGTGACCTCCCTGCCATCCGCGGGGACATCACGTTGTGCTTAACCCCTCTAGCCGAAGATGAGTGCCAGCCTATAGAAAATTAGGCTGCTTTCAATATAAGCAGTCAATTAGCAATAGCGAAAAATGATAATAACTTTGGAGCAAAACGCACACAAGCTGTGTCTTCTTTTTTTCTTTTTCCTTCCTTCTTTTTTTATGTTCATTCACTCACACCCGAACTTAATTTCCTTGACCTCCAGAAAAAGTTCTTTTATTTGTTTATGTACAAAGTTTACACTAAAAATCAACATGGAACTCTGCATATATGAAAAGATGTTAATGACGAAACAAGAAATAGATATAATGATCATTAGGAGTGAGAAAACGAATTGTTTCTTTATCATGATGCTTAATAAAATTTTCACCATGGGAAGTCTTATTACCCTTCTGAAAACTCGCATCAAAAGAACACACCCAGATAGGCAGAAAGGAAGCTGAAAAGTAATAAAGGAAGGAAGAAAGAAAAGAAGGGAAAAAAAGAAGGATAGCAAAGAGAGAAGGAAGAAACAAAGAAGGGAAGTAGCAAAGGAAGAAGGAAAGAAGTAACAAAGGTAGAAAAGAGAAAGAAAAGGAAACAAGAAAAAAGAGAGGGAGGGCGGGAAGGAAGGAAAGAAGAAGGGAAAGAAAAAGGGAAGGAAGGAAAGAAGGAAGGAAGATGGAAAAGAATAAGGGAAGGAAGGGAGGAAGGAAGGAAGGAAAGAAGATGGGAAAGAAATAGGGAAGGAAGGAAGTTTGGAAGGAAGGAAGGAAGGAAAGAAGAAGGGAAGGAAGGAAGGAAGGAAGGAAGGAAAGAAGAAGGAAAAGAAAAAAGGAAGGAAGGAAGGAAAGAAGAAGGAAAAGAAAAAGGGAAGGAAGGAAGTTGGGAAGGGAGGAAGGAAGGAAGGAACGAAGATGGGAAAGAAATAGGGAAGGAAGGGAGAAAGGAAGGAAGGAAAGAAGATGGGAAAGAAATAGGGAAGGAAGGAAGTTGGGAAGGAAGGAAGTTGGGAAGGAAGGAAGGAAGGAAGGAAGGAAGGAAGGAAAGAAGAAGGGAAAGAAAGAGGGAAGGAAAGAAGGAAGAAAGGAAGGAAGGAAGGAAAGAAGAAGGAAAAGAAAAAGGGAAGGAAGGAAGGAAGTTGGGAAGGGAGGAAGGAAGGAAGGAAAGAAGAAGGGAAAGAAGAAGGGAAAGAAAAAGGGAAAGAAGGGAGGAAGTTGGGAAGGAAGAAAGGAAGGAAGGAAGAAAAGGAGGAAAATGGGAAGGAAGGAAACCTCGGTATATTAAACAAGTCTCGGTTTCGAGTGTTATAACTATGTAAATTGCCTCTTTGTTTAAAAAATTTAGATAAGTAGTCTGGGGCAAGGCCATTTGTACACTTGAACATTAGTACGGCGTCTCTGTAATTTAACAGTTCTGAAACAGGTAGAAAATTAATGCTCTTCAACGTAGGTGATATGTGGTCATATTTACGTTTCCCTGACACTATTCTAGCGGCAAAGGTCTGAGCTAGTTGTAGTGTTTTGATGTTGCCTTTGCTTGTACCTGCCCAGACAGAAGAGCAGTACAACATTTTGGAGAAAGCCAGTGAATTGATGACTGTGAGTATGGTCCGTTTGTCCAATAGGTGACGGATTCTGTACACAGTTTGCGCGTCAGATCCGATCCAAAGTTTTCAATGTGTTCGCTAAACGATAAACGGCTGTCTAGAATAATGCCAACGTCGATGTCACGAATACAATGCATGTTGGGCTTCAATTGTTTCGGCCAGGCGCGATGAAATTTTTGCACGTAAATGCCAGCTTGTTATCCTGGGACAACTCGCTCAATGTAAAGAGACCCTAAATTTACTCGTCGCTCCGCGCCTCGTTGACTACTGACTCACAAAAAACTCCAACTTGTAGTCTAATTGTTAAACAGGTAATGTGTACCTTAAGTATGATTGGTTCATTCGCAGTCACGGGACTTTGGACAAGTGCAATGTTTCCCGCCAGGAAAAAAATCGAAAACTGTTGCCCGCTCATGGTAGTAAGAGAAAAAAAACCGGCCTTTTGAGCCAAAACTAAAACACAAAGATTTCGAGCTCATTGAGTGAATACATTCCACAATTAGTAGAGAAGAGAGATTCAGAAAACAGTCAGACTGCGACAAAATGTTATTTGGCAACCTTTTCAGAAATCTGCAACGAAGCTTCTCCCAAAGAATATCCGTCAAAAGACGTTGTATACATTAAAACGCTCTCAAGAGGAGAACTCAACGAAATTTTGACTACTTTTTACCCAAATGCTAGAAAAAATTAAAGGCGAAAACTAAAAAAAATCGGCTCTTAGTGGTTTGGATTAATGGCCTTAAGAGGAATTTTCTACTTTAAACGAATGCCAACATCATTGGTGGTCAGGAATCTGCAATAATAAATAAGTAAACAAGACAGTTGAGTTAAACAGCAAGGTTTTGGCAGTGTTGAACATCACAACGCAATTCCGCATAACTCTGAACTAGTTACTGTTACTAGAGATAACCTCCCAGCCAGTGGTTTGTTGTTGCGCTGCTTTCGGAGGTGCATCGAAACGCGGGGTCGATATTGTTGTAGAGCCCAAACGCATCTGCTTGGTGAGACAAGGGCCCGTGACCGAATTCGCAAGGCTCAAAGGTAGTATCAAGATGGAGCATCTCATTGGCTGGTTGGTACCACGTGACTGTACATCCATGGCACTCTCGTCCTTTGATGTTAACATATTCGCTTTTTTTACAAGCTTTACTGCCTTGATACGTGAAAGGATCGAAGTCGGAGAGTTTGTAACGCACTGAGTCGGTTTGCAAAGCCCCCGTCTTGTCGTAACTGCAAGTCACGCGCCAGTGGGTGGAACTTGAAGCTACAGTCGTCATTTCCTGCGTAGTTGAGTATTATAAACATGTATTTTTTTATATGTGTTTGAATCGGCGTATTTTCTTAAAGTTATCCATGTCTGTGGATAAATTTTCGATTCTAAGTCTCTATTTGTTGCGACGGCCTTTACAACACTCCCGCACAATTTAAAATCCCTTTCTCAAGCCAATATGCCAATGTGTAGTTCCAGAATTTATCCACACCCCCACCACGGAAGGAATCGGAATTTCCAGTGGAGAGGAGGGGGGGAGGGATCTGACGGCTAGGAAGGTCAAGGGGGGAAGAGGGGGTAGACATAAAATGTTTTTTAACAAATTGCTTTGAAATACGCATTTTGAATCAATAAAGAGATGGTTATTATGATATTATACATCGTTCTATTAAAACTCGTACTGACGAACAAATTATCAAAGCTTTTGTTGTAACTTCTTACAGATACCCCCTACCCACCCCTCCCCACTTTTTCAAAACTCAATTTCTTAAAACCTGATTTAGGGGTATTGGTTTTTATTGCATTAAGGACTTTTCTCATCACTTGATCAATAACTATTTTATTGATCATGGTATTTGCTCCTAGAATTCAGCAATTTTGAAAAAAGGTGGTGGGTGGCGGCACATAATACATCACCCCCTAAATTGGGTTCCTAGGAAGTACCATTGTTTTGACCTTTTCCCTAAGTCTTTTTCTCTCATCATCAAGAGAAGAAACAAGTATGAAGAAGATCCACATTGTAAACAAGAACATAAAAAAATTGATTGAAAGGAAAAACGAAAAGCACTAACATTTGCAGAGGGGTTGGGGGGTAGGGCAATGAATCTTGGAAATTCCGGGGGGTCCCACCAGATTTCCCAAAATGGAAGTTCCGGGGGGAGGGGGGTCCATAAAAAATTCCTTCTGTGGTGGGGGTGTGGTCGTGTGGATATTTTCTGGAACTACACAATTAGGCCGGCGTTTGTCTCTGGCTTTCCTTAGTGTTAAACGGAAGAGTGTCTTTGACTCCCCTTAGATAGGAGATTTATCTATTGCAGATTAGCCCCCAAACTGTACTGGTACGTACGACTGGAAATATCTTGTTAAAGGACACGACACATTGGTCTGACCGGGACTCGATAAACATCCCAATGTAGTTGCCATGGTGAAAGCATGAGGATCGCTAAAACCTACCTGAAGGGACAGTCGATAAGCTTCCCAATTTGGATACCTTGGTGATACAGGAGTATCGGTCCCAAGCCCTTTGCGTTTAAACTCATCCCTGTTTCTGTTGGACAAACTCTGTGACATAAAAAGAGTCCACGCTGATCCGTTCGCCGGGGACATATCACAAAACACTCTCAGGTTGTTAGATAGCTGATAGATCCCGGATGCCAACGCTCCTCCCCGTAACACGTCCAAGCACGTCATGTATGCCTGAAGATGTTGGAGCATATACGTACACATTTAGTTGATGTTCTCTGACTTAGATTTTTTGTTCTGCTTTTTAAGAACCATGCATGTTGATTAAGATTAGATCTACTTGATAAAACTTTTAAAACTCCTTTCTAGCCTTATTTACCTATCTATAATTTCTATTGTGTCCCCCCTGAACAAGACACTATTCCATTGCAGGTTAACCCAAACAGAAGCTGAGTGGACTGGAACGAGTTTGATTAAAGTGCCTTGCTTAAAGTGCATATGAAGTGAAAAATTTTATTACTTCAGTAGAAAGACCTTGCTAAATGAGGAAAAACGGCGAAAAATTTTTGATAAAATCTTTCCTTGTTCTTGAGATATTTACTTTTAACATTTTCATCTGATCACGTTTTGAGTGGTTCCAACAAACTTGCATTTTTTCAAAATCTGCTGCCAGTCCGTAACATTTGGGTTTATTTTAGCTAAAGTTAGATTATTGATATTTTCCGAGGTAGATGGATCATCAGTCCAAGTCTGGGCTCAAACCAAACCAAATTTTACGGATCGGCAGCAGATTTTAGAAAAATGCAAATTTGTCGGAACCACTCGTGACGTCATCAGATGAAAATTTCAAACGTAAATATCTCAAGAACCAGGAAAGATTTTAGCAATTTTTTTTTCACCGTTTTTCCTCATTTAGCAAGGTCTTTCCACTGAATAAATGAAAGTTTTCACTTCATATACACTTTAAGGACACAACACAGCGGTCTAACCGAGGTTGAGCTTGCGGCCCTGCGACCGCCGACCATTTCAGTAATAAGACTTAGTATCAAACTAAGATGTACTCACTTTGTCCTCGATGCCTATTGGCTAAACGAATAATAGACTTATTTGGTGCGTAAGGCTAGTTGCATGTCGCCAGCTCTTTTTTAGTGGTATGTTGTGTTTCATTCGTGTTAGACTGGTCATGTATTTTGAAGGTTGGAGCGTTTAACTAGAACTTGGTGGGCATTTCAGGCTACAGAAGTTTAAAAAAATCGTGTTCCAGTAAATCTCTTTTATCCGAGGCTCTCAATTAATTTTTCCTTATAAAAGTAAAAATTGCAATTTCTCAATTAACTGTTTATTTGCTGATTTTAGATGGTTTTTTCTTTACACTTCACATTGACAAACTGCCAAAGTCTGAGGAAAACGGGAAACATTTTACCTGTTTTTAAACTGGTAGTTTTTAAGCTGGTAGTTTTTAAGTTGGTAGTTTCTAAACTGTCTTAAAAGACACTCTGAGTTTGTTTCAAATTGCGTTCAAAACCCAGGAAATACATTTTCAGACAAACTATTTTCATAAACCCGGGGAACCGGATCGGAGTTTCCTGGATCACATCCCGCCCCTGGAACACTTGCGTCTTTGGCGCTCGGTCCAGCCCCCTCAATTTTCTGACGCTGGCAAAAGTCCTGCGTCGTTATCGTCTTTATTCTCACAGGTGACTCATTCACCACAATTGAAAAGGGTGTTGAATAAGAGTTTGGGCTTTAAAGTTTAAGACGGATGGTTCACTTCAGGATTGGGTCTTTTTGTTTTCACCTGTTACGTCTCTTTCTACAATTATTTAAGATTTCTTGTAACAACCTTTGTTCCCTATCTTAATTCACGACCGCGACCATTATTAGTGGGGGTACATTCGAATATACGTACTAATTTGAGCGGAAGGGGGTCAAAATGGGGGGGGAGGGTCGTGCAAGGTTTTCAAGAGATTGCTCAAAAACGAACGACCGACTTTTATCTTAAAATAGCAATGGCCACGAATAAATGAGTGTTGTGAATAGAGATACTGTTTCACTCAGCCTAGCACACCTCAAAGGCTTCCTATTGGCTGTTCTCCTGTCACTTCTCTGGTAATAAAATCCTTAAACTATACCAGATCAAGTCAGCAAGTTGCAGTCTTACCAGTGTTTTGTCTTTGACTTGAGCATAAACAAATCCAAGTTTGTCTTGAAGTTGCCGAACACCACTAGCAGGGCTGACAGCTTTGTTGTTGAGTTGGCAGATCGCTGGCGAGTTCTTACCAACGCTGTCTGTCTGGTAGTTGTAAGACAGACACCAACCTCTGGCAAGACAGGCGTGATGACATTGTATCTGGCTCTAAACAGAAAAAAAATTTGAAGGAAAGTTTTAAAAGATTGTGATATCGATAGCATTGGTTGTATTTGCAATGGCAAATGCATGACAATGACAGCGATAATGTTAATGATATCGACAGCAAGAATTTAGGGAGACGAAGATTACGGCAATAACAATGGTAAGAATAGAAACAATGATGACGATGGTTTCACGATAAAAATACTTACAATAGTAACAAAAATGGCACCGGATCAAAACGTGCAACCTATAATAATTTCTTAATTTAAACGTAAAAGCTACCCTTGTAGAATGTTAAAAATCATCCACAAAGCTGCCAAAAGAAAAACGATTTTGTTATTTTCATGTGATGCTTGTAATTTAGTATTTTTAAATTTGTCTTTCAAACTTGTAGAAGCTGAATTTGTGAGCGTTGGCACCAAAAAATTTGCTAATATCCTCACTAATTGGTTGAAAATTGCAGGCCAACCATGCATGCTTTACTGCAAGATCTCTTAAATCATACTTTGTCCCGAAACAAAGTTCCGGCTAAGTAAATGAAATGCAAGTTTTATTTCTGAGTACTGAAGGAAAGCAATACAAATGGCTTGAGGAAACGTGAAACTTTGTCAGAGTGAAAAATTCTACGCAAGAGCTATTTATAAGCAAAAGACAAGATTATTCGATTTGAGATACGCAAAGTCTAAGCACGAAGAAAACTATTCGTGGCAGTAGGCCGAGAATCGATAAACGAGTCTTGATTCTATGTTTTTCATTGTTATAATTTTTTGTTTTCGTGTGGTGCTGGGTCAAAATTCAGTTTCGAACAGTTGGACTTTCTGTAGCTTAGTGCTTTACAAAACTGTTTTTAAAAAACACGAAAAAGACAAAATAAAGTAGGAATTTTTCTGTAATTGTTTAATAATAGATATCCTCGAGTCAGCACGTAATTAACTCAATTTCTAAAACTTTCAAAGAAAAGAGCTGTCAAACTTAAACCACTTAAAAGCTTGAAATTACCCGACACCCTTTATAAGTATAACTATTTGAGATTACGAAAATCACATTCTGACAGCTATTAGTCAAAAAAGGCGCAAGAGTTAACATTTGGCAGACAAGACGTACTTTTGCGGATTTGACTATGAAATGGGAAAAAGAGTACATTTTTTTGAATTCTGCAAACAAAGTAATAATCTACATCCATTTGACTTTAGAAAGGGCTGTGCTTTCAAGAGAAATCACTTAAACGAGACGCGCAAATGTAAATTTTGCAAAACACACCTCTATCCTAACCTGTAATCTTATTGATGCTTCTCTCAAATGAGAACCACCAACCGAAACAAGCAACATGCTGAAAAAGTTGTCGTTTCAATATTGTTGCATGTCGAAAAAGTAGGCAGTAAAAAAACTTGAACACCGTTACGAAATTTTCTTGGGGCAATCTCAAGTCGACGCCACCCGAAGGCGAAAAGATGACTTAGATTACCAGCTCTCAATCTTTTTGCTTTTACAAACAGATAACGAGTTAAAGCAATCACAGTATAATTTTTTAACTCATATTTAACAATAATGTACAACGTTTTGTGGTTACCTGTTTTAAGACAGTTTCTTGAATGTGTCCCTCAAGTACAGCGTTCAACCTTGTAAACAAACTTCTCCCTGTTTGAAACCGATATTCAACCATTTTTGCCACACTGACAGCCAAGAAACTATAAAACACCACGGCCCGTGAACAGCGTTTATTCATTTTCTGTTTCGGCCACTTGACGGTTTTTTTTTTCTGATAACGGTTTTCGGTTGAAAGTTAGCTGAGGCCAGCGAGGGAATTTTTAAAGTGAAACTAAATAGCCCTAAATAAAAACGTTTATTCTTTTTCTCTCAATGAATGACTTATGTATGCTAAATTGTTGCAAAGTCAACAAAAGATTTAATTTGCAAGTCCCAGTAAAAAGCAGGTGCTGTTAGAAAAACTTGACCATCAATTATTAACTAACGAGAATTTGCGACGTAATCGGTAAAGACAAGATCTCGATAAAATCGCTCGTCAATTAAGAACAACTTGATTTCACAACTGGCAGTTGAAGGGCTGTTTGAGATTGTGCTGACATTTCTCTCAATTAAAATCCAGTAACTCTTTTAGGGGCTCTACTAAGTAGCGGAACAGCAAAACAGCGAAAGCAAATATTTTTGCAAAGAGATTTTTTACAGCGAAGCACCGGTATTTTTTGCAAAGGAACATTATATATAATTATTTCCTCAGCGAAACATACACATTTTAGGTACATTTTTCAGTGCAACAACCTGTTTAAAATTATAATCTTAATTTGAATAGGAAACAAGGTTGATAACTCAATGGCCTTAACTTTTCAATAAAACATACTGTGCATTTTGTTCAATACGTCGTGTAAAACAAATTACAAATTTTGCATATTATTTCCGAACTTAGATTTGATTAATTTGTTAAAAAAAACTTAAATGGATCCATCTTCAGATGCTTAGATGAAAAAGACCCTTGAAAAGAATATCGGGCCCACGGCGGGTCACCCCGTACACATGTCATCATACGTGACTAGAATACAGGAGACGCGGGTTCGAGTCCCAGCTCGGGCATAACATCAACTTTATTCGAATGATTGTATCTAAAGGTAAAATTACACTGTGTGTATTCATTTCTCAAAGATATCTTTTTAAAATTTTTATCTTTTTTTTGATGAAACCTTTTCCTAAAATAAAATACATCTTATTTTCTTGATTATTGTTGCGCAAAAGAAAAAGCCCTTTTCACTGCATCCGGTGTTTTTGTTTTAGAACTCATTCATTATTTAGACTGAAATTTGTCGCAATTCGTCGACCGCTTAATGAATTATCAAATCGATTTCGAAGTATTATTTACGGCGTTTGCTGCAAATTAACCTTTTATCACCGAGTTGAATGTGTACCGCACAAGACCTGAAGTGAGATACCGGTGAACTGTTTGGGCTCAAAGGGTTAACCCTATCTAGCC
>JAOBAT010127920.1:0-12721 GCA_026413305.1 Hydrozoanthus tunicans
ATCTTTTTTATCTCAAAAAATTCAATTCTGGCTACAATAGTCACATTGTTATAACTTTAATCAATGAATTATTCCCTCGAGTTGTTTGAAACAAAAATTTGACAACAATTCATAACAGAAGTTAACTTTTTTAAAACAAAAACAACATAACTCACTGCTGCTTCGTCACAGGTCAAAACTTACATTCCGATTTTTTTTGTTAAAAAGCATACTTAGACATAGAAATTTTCTTTGGTTATTCAAATTTTGAGTTCACAGATAACAACAGTTTTAATTCCAAAAAGTAAAAAAGTAAGCTTGATAGGGGCTTTAAAATTGGTGTTCTGCCTTTGAGAGTTCTTCTCTATTATTTTAAAATTCATTTTTGTAATCATTTTTATTTTTTAAATTTGGAAATTTGGGATGGTGGCTGCCAATTTACCCCCCCCCCCCCCCATCATGCCTTTGTGCACTTTTTTCTTCTTTATGCATTCTAGGGTTTACAACCAAAAATAGTTAGTTTATTAGGATTTACAGCAATTATTACCAGTTAATGGTTAACACGTAGGTCATAGCAGCAGCATAAGGTTTAATCAAGGTCAATGATTTAAAATAATACCTTAAAAAAACAAAGAAAAAACAACAGAAAAAACATGATCTTCTTTCATTGCAACTTAATGTACATTCAGCTTTAACAGAAAAAAATCCAAAACTATCAAGTGAACAGATTCCTTGCACTGAACACCCCCTGGGTGCTTGTATGGAGGTATCTGTATATATGCATGTATTCATTACACCAAGCACCAAGTTTCTACTTGGCAAGTTATTGAAACACCTGCTTAATTCAGAAATGACAAATTGAAAAAGAAAAGGCAAAATAAAAAGGTAAAGAGATGCATTTGTAGTGCCTTTTTCATATAGATATGTTCAAAGTGCTTTACATCGATAAGTTTACCCCAGTGGACCAGAAGCATACATTGTGGGAAAGAAAGTGACCCCAATATTTAACCCTTGACTAGGCTAAGGGTACAAACAGGGACCCTCAGGATTGGGAAGCTTAGATCTTATCACTGTGTGATCCCTCTGCTATCATGGCAGAGGTTTTTTGAAAAAAAAAGTGATCTAAGGCTTCTCATCCACATCCAAAATTGATAAAAAAAGAATAAAATTAAATTATTAATTCATACCAACGTCAAAACTTTTGTGTATCATCCTTCTGAATATTGCCTCAAACAAAACACATTTCCTACAAAATTAAACCACTTGGCAAACATGCAAGTTGGCTTATACAAAAGCATATAAAGTGGTATTTTCACCAGCTTCAACGAGAAGTTGTCATAGATGCATATCAGCAACCTTTCAGTTACCAACACTTTACACCAACCTACCTTTCACTACAAGTTTTTTTATCAGCAGTTTAAGCATAGTTGACAGTATAAACATAAAAAATAGTAAACTCAGGAAATTTTTTTCAAAAAGTTAGCTCTGAAAACCCTAATTTCTTGGAAAGTCAGTACGATATGAGGAATCTTTTATATCGTTTCACACTCAGTTAAAGATTTTGTTTGAAAAAAGTTAATTTTAGGGTTCAACTCTGCTTTTCCCTAAAATACTAAAAAGAAACATGGAACATAATTAGAGAATTTACCAAAGTGTTTAGGGTTAAAAGGGTCAAGTCTTCCGAACAAAATTCAGCCAACCAATTTCAGAAAACTGGAATAGGAAAGTGTGAGAAATAAAAGTCGTTAAGAAAGAAAAACTTACCAACTGTTCATTATCTTGTTTCTCCTTCTCAGCTACTTCTGCTAGGCGGGCAAGCTCCTCTTGTTTTGCCTGCACTTCCATCTCAGTTCGTTTTTTTTCCTCTTCAACACGCAGTCTCTCCTCCTCTGCTCTTTTCTTCTCCTCTTCAGCTTCTCTTCGTTTCTGCTCTTGCTCCTCCTTCTCTTTAAGTAACATGAAAAGGAAGGAGTTAAAAACAAACCAACAAGTTCTAAACAAACTTTGTTTTTGATAATAATGAAACCTACAATTACAATTAAAACATCTTCACTTAAATCACTACCATCAGAATAAATAAATATTTTCATTTTTAGCATCACTTTTTCCAAAAAAAGAAAAATAATACTCATAACTTTTTTGCTCAAGCACCACTGCCATCTTTATTTTCACACTGAAGTAAAGTTTAAATTGAAGCCACCATCACCCTTGGGTTGACAAAAACAAATGTGCAGTTGCTAGAATCAGACTGAGTGTTCTAAAGCTTTATTATAAAAAAACATTAGAAGCAAAACTAAACTTTAAGGAAGAAAAAAACGTTTCTGTCATTGTTATACCTTTTTGGGCTTGTTCGAACTGGTACTTCAACTCCTGCATTTTTCTCTCAGCTTCTTCAATCTGTCTCCTAAATTTAAAGAAATAACATTTAAACAATTTAAGCCATGGCTCAAAATAATCATAAAACTTACCAATTAAGAAAAGCAAATACCAAAGAAAAGCAAGCCTCTACCAAGTTGCACTTCAAGCTGGTCACCACCTACCTAAAAACTCTTCTAAGGTATGAAATTGTTTAAATTATATAATACCAATGAAACACCAGGATTTTTCCTTTTACTAAAAAATCTTGTCTTCAACATGCACAGTTAAGATACTATATTTATCTTTCACGTGAAGGATAATGGTGTTGCCATGGTTACATGATTGGTCAATTACAAGAGAGCTTCCTGCTCAGGTGCGCGGCTGGTTCTTTTCAAACAGTTGTGTTTTATGTAGGAGTTTCATCAGTAACGGACTATAAAATAGAATATGCATTCACTTTGCTCACTGATGAGAGATACTTTCAGCACCTAAGATAAAATTTGTTTCTCAGTGCGGCCATGTAATATCCTCTATTTATTAAATTTTCAATCTTGAATATTGCGATTCGTGCATTCTGATTGGTTCATTCAACCTCGATTATCAGCTCATATTTGGAGTTCACCGAATATAGAAACTGACTGTAGTGTTTGCAAAGCCAAAAAATAGGTTCTGAATAAAATTTAGCTGTTATTTTTAAGTATGGAAGAGTTTGGAAAACTAATTAAATTCAATAAAACAGTTATTCCATTCGCGCTTGTTGGATACAAGATGATTTACAGCCAACTCGGCGCTATGCACCTCTTTGGCTATTTACCATCTCATATCCAACATGCACTCTTGGAATAATTGTTAATTATCCGCCTAATCATATCTAGTGCAAGACTTGAGAGCTAAACTCCAGTTTTCATTAAACTTAAGGTAAATAAATGAAAAAGTTCAAAAAGTTATCATGGCCTTTATTCTTGCTTTTCAAACATTTCCTAGAGACTCAAGAAACAAAGGCAAATTGGTCATGTTGTGCCCTTAACTTAAGAGATCATCAAAACTCATTTGTTCAAGGACAACCAAGTCAGGTGAAATGCAGAAACTCGATAACTCTGGCATTGCAACATTAATATCTTCAATTATAACTTACTTTTTTATTTCCAACTCTTTGTCCTTCTGCTCCATTCTTGCTCTTTCTTGTTTCTTGGCATTCTTTTCTTCTCGTGCCTGAGCCTTCATTTGCTGTACTTCAATTGTGTCTGGCTTTCTTCTCCGCATGTACAGCTCATGGTTTCCCATACATAATGCCAGCACACGCTTGTTGATCCTCAGACGTGGGGCATAAAAAACAAAATCCTAAAGTTTCAATGAAGAAAATGTCAAGTTGTGCTGCAAGGAAGTTCTATGTAACAGAACCTATTATCCCTAAGACCTTGTGAAGGCTGGTAAGAAAGCTGTCTTATCGTGATTTTCCCCATTTTATGGTAATTTTTAGGAAGTTGCTGACTTCAGGTTTTCTATAATTGAGCCAAAGAATCTGCATGGCTTGATTTATAGTATTAATCGTTTACTTAAAACTCTTGAAGTTGGCTAAACTAAATTACTGACTGAGTTACTTACAAGCACAAAAAAGAAATACTTTCTTTTACATACTATGTTACTCTCTCTATATATATACAGTCAATGCACTTATTTTGAGAAAATATCTCTACATGAAAAACTCCTCTGCTCTTCCCGAATTACAATTCTTTCTCTCCCTAAATAAGTTCGCGTCACAAAGAGATCATTACAATGACAATTTAGAAATCATGACTATTGAGAGAAGGGTTTGAAACCATCAAAATAACACTTGGCTTTTAGTAAACTTGGTCTAGTTAACTTGGTCATAGAAGATTTTGGGGGGTGGGGCTCAAAATCTCTTGCTTGCTTCACACTAGAAAAACTAGCTTTTACTTATGTAGCAGATAGGATAGGGAAGTTAAGGTACCCCACTTGCTTATAACACTACTAACATGAAACTAAACTAGTTACTAGGAATATGAAGAAATATCAAATTACTTGGTGGCTGATAAGCCTGCAGCAACTTCATGACAAAAAAATGACTGCTTGACTTAGCAAAATTACCGATGGTTCTTACTATAACTAAGTAGAGACAAAGTAAAAACTTGATTTGGTCTTTTAACTTACGGGTGCTTTCTTATCAATGGGCTTGATGGTAAATTTCTTGTCATTAAAAGAAATGTTACGAATTTCACTCCACGGAAATCCAATCTTTGGTGTAAGCCTGAAGAATATCAAAACCGTTTTAGTTTAAACTAAAGTTTTTTACATTATTTGAAATTTTCCACAATTCATTCTATTAAGGGAATAAAACAGCATCTCTTGTGTTTCTAGACAATTTTAGAAAATGGTTATGACATAAGAGGGCATGAGAAAAGTGTTTTGAGAAAACGAGACTTTGCCTCGTTTTCTCTCTGCTTTTCGAGTGCCCTATTACGTCATAACCATTTTCTAAAATTGTTTAGAAACACAAGTGATGCTGTTTTATCCCTTTTAGAAAATAACTATAGAGAAAAAAAGATCTTGAGCTGTGTGACGTCAAATCCATTTTCTATTCTCTCATAGAAAATAGATTTGTAACCAATCAGAGCACGCGTTACATCAGGATTATTTTCTAGTTGCTTATAAACTTTGACTGTCTCCCAAGAAAAATATTTGAGAATGTGATAGGGAGTGGACCCAATAAAATGTCAACTAAATAATTGAATAAAACTGGGAAAGAAGAAATAAAAATTGAAGGACTACGAAACTATAATACGGATACATTTTGAATAAAAGGTGGGACAAACATCGGTATTTACCATAGTTGATTAAGTACCAAGCACCCAACCCCCTATAGTAATAAATCAGGTCAAAGTTGGTTTTTACTTTCTCAAGCTACTGTGCTTACTCAAACAAACACAGCAACTTTTTTTTTACTTCTAGAGGGACAGACAGGTAACCCATGTTTTGATTTTATAAAATTAATGCAAGAACAAGCACAGTTTAGCTGGACAGTTGTGGTATTCTTTCAGAGCAAGATGTCCCAGTTAAACACTCAGTAACGGAACACTTGTTAAACTGTTTTTGATCATTTCTACATCTCTGAATATCTGGAAAATACAACACAACAATACACAGTATACAAACAAGTCTATATACTAGTTCAATATCTAACCAAAATATTCTTCTTGCCATTTTGTCAGCCAGTTCACTTAATTGTCAATTACACAGACAGTTGACAGTGTTTTGCAAGTCATTATGAAAGTTTATTATACTTTTAAAAAATGATAAACCAGCCAGACATCTTTTATTGGCAAACTAGTATTAAAATCTAAACTTACTTGTCTTCACTCTCATAGACATTCAAACCAAGTGCATCAACACCAAGCCACAGCTGTGTGCCTTTCTTGTTCTTTATTTCAAAGTAATTGACTCCATACATCTCCAGATCTTGAGCGATCTTCAAATACTCCATCATAGCATCTTCTCTGATAATGACAAAAGATCATAGTTCTTGAAAGCAAGTCTTGTGGCCAAGACAACATACTGTTTTTTAAAATCAAAATCGTTTAAGCCCTGTATTTGCTAAGTTTTGCTGCTCCCTGAATTTCCTTGGCTTTTGCCAAAACAGAGGTTAAAGAGGACAAGAAGACATACCATTTAACAAATGAGGTTTGTATCAGTGTTAAGCCCTGCACTTGCTAAGTTGTCTTTGTATAACCATTCTGAACAACCACTGCAGATAGTTACTACCCAAGGTAACGCTGCCAAAAAAAACTAGGTACAAAAAGATGAAAATTTGACCCACAAACTGGCTAAGTAGCATTACCCGCTGTTTAAACAAAACATAACTCATTAGGAGGGGGCCAAAAAATTGTATTTCCCAGACTTGGTGCGCTTGATAAACGAAAATCTGAAAATCTTGACTTACATTTTATATCTTATAAACACAGATTCAAAGTTTGTTGAACAGTCACTATTAAACACTCGTTGAGCTGTTTTCTGACTTGACTGCAAGGATAGCCATTTAAACTCCTATTAACTTTGCACTAAAAACTCAACTTGGCATAAAATAAAGATTAAACAAGTTCACACCCAAGCCTTTAGCAGTCGAAAACAACCAACATGGTCTCTACAGCTTTGGAGACAGACTCTGATCAACAATAATCATGTTCTCAGTACCTTTTTTATTGTATAAATTACTTTTATTAAATAAATGTTGTTTAGTTATCAAGCTCACTTAGTGAGTGGCTCCTCCTAAATTACTCTACAACAGGTACAGGATTTAGTGGAGCCAAAACTTATTGTGGAATTGCATACAGTTTGTGCATCCTGCCAATGAACAGTAACATATCTAGGAGAAGTTAGATGTTGTCAAACTGGCTGAGTCTGAAGAGTTAAGCATGCAAGAAAATTTGAACTTACTTAAGCATGTTCCTATGCTCCATCCACCAAGTTTTGATCCTTTCTTCCCACTGTTCTTTAGTCATTTTATGCTGTTCCAGCACCCTTGAAAAATCAACATACTAGTCACTCCTTAATCGCCCAAAACCCAGCAATTGCAAGACTGCAAGTTCAAGCTTTGGCCAGACTACAATTTTGCATCCTTTAAAAAACACTATGCAACTTACTCTAGTCACTTCTTACATGGCAACTAGGATAGGTATGTATTCAGTTACATGCGAGCTTTAAATAGAAAACTAGTGACACAACGGGAGTTAAAAACTTGAAGCTGCTTAAGATTACAAAGAAACTTGAACCTTTTCAGTTTTGCTAGTGTTTTGTAGTTGAAGGCTCCAAGGATATAAGTAAAAAAAGGAATTTTTTAAAGGTAAAAAACTTATAAAATTACAGGTCAAAATAATCACTTTGTTAACAATTGTACCACTGTAACCAACCTTTGGGGAAGAAGTCTGTCTGATGCAAGACTGGAGCTTCCTTCACAGTCGCTGTATTTTGCCTGACACTATAATGTAACAACATGTATCAGGTAAAATATAAAAAAAGCCTATGGCACAAATACCAGAAAAAACCATTGTTGTGTTCTGCAGCAGAGTACCCCATCATTTGTCTAAGCTGGCTAGAGCACTAGAGCTTTACAAGGATCTTGAATCAAAGGTCTTTGACACAAACTTCAGATACTGTGACCACAACCACATTGGGACTCATTGTAGTTAAAAGACATACAGACTTTTCTGTAGTACAATAAAGATGGGTCTAGTGCAAAAACGATGTGACTTTGTATGAATTGCTAAATACTCCCAATGGTTATGAAGAGATAAAAGGGATAATGTAGGGAGAAATCACAACTCCATCAAAAGTCACATACATCATTTTTGCACTAGACCCTTTAACTACTATGATGTCAAACTAGGTTTGTCAAGGAACATACTAAATAAAAACCTACCTCAAAAATTTGTGCAAATTAAGTTTTTAATAAAGACAGTAAATTACTACATTAAAGCATGTTTCAGCAAAAAACTCTATGATAAAATGACTATTTCAAATTAAAGCTTTAGTGACTGCAAGACTGTGTCGTTCTAATTTTAAACACTAGTACCCAAGCAATGAGGTTGACCAAAATACTTACTGCATATGATGAAAGCAAGACACATGTTTCTGGAGGACAATAATATTCATCAATCAATACAGCGTCCTTGACTTGCAAGAAAAACAGCCGCTGCAATAACAGAGAAATACACAATGAACCAGTTGGCAAATCAAAACAATTCAGAGCCTGTACCCAAATCTGTGTTTGACATGGATAAGTCATTTATTAACCAAAATGGCAAACCAGATGAAGGGCTCCAAATTATTTTGTTTGAAAATAGCCAGCTGGCTACCAGAAGAAAAAATTTGGTTGTCTGATCCCAAGTCTTACTAGCCACTTATATTTCAATGTGTAACCTGTACCATGTCTGTACCTGTAGCTGTCTGTGCAAGAATAGGGAGTTTAAAATTTGAGTACAGCAATGCCAACAATAGAAAACAATAGTGAATACAGTAGCTGCATGTTGTCACCTGTATGTCGTCGACTTGAAAATTACACAGTGAAAAGCTCAGTTTTGAAGTTTTTAGGACTATGAGAACAACCTACAGAAAATTTTGTTAATCTTCTTTAACCTTCAAAAAACCATTTTCATCCTTTTCTGTTCACAAAGCATAACTTGAACAAAAGAAAAAGCAAACTAGCCATAGGTGATCGAAAAGGCCGAGCAAGAAGTGTGTTTTTCATAAGCTGTAGTCGTCAATATTGCTGTCCTTGTACCTTAAACTCCTTAATAATTGTGTTGATTTCCTGGTTTATTTGCCCATGAAAGTAAATAAACTTCATTCATTCACATTCTGTTTATCACTCTACTGGAAGCAACGACTCCGTAAAACTTCCACACAATCTGGTGGTAGCAAGTTGGCTACAAGTTTAAAAATCTAGCATCCAGTGTTTATTTTTTTGTAACATCAGCCAACTATAGGTGGCAATAAGAGCCCTGGGTGAAAATATTAAAATTTTTTTTTCTAACCTGTGTCACTTCTTGAACCAGCTCTTCACACACATCCTCTGGGAAAAATTTTGCCCTAAACTTGAACTGTAATGGATTTTCCTTCTTCACATCCTGACTCAAAACCTAAGAATCAACACCAAGAATAAAACCTTATCCCAGTCATATTGTTTCATAAAATAAAATAACTCCAGGAAATGTTATACCCTAGCAATAATTATTACATACTGCACTTGTGCTTGAATTTGAATGAGGCCTATAGTTGGAGTTGAAACAAGAATTTTTTTCCAAAAAATTCAAATATGGTTAGCTGCCTTTGAAATTCAAGGCATAAGGCAACCCTGGTAATATCATGAGCCTACTTCACCATTAGGCCTTATCTAAGTTGACATCAAATAGCATTTTGCTCAAGCAAACTTTGTCCATGAAGGAATTCTTTTCACTTGTGGCTTTGGGATTTGATTTATAAAAATATTCACACTTTCATAATTCGAAAGCGAGGCTTGGGGTGTTTGTTGTTAACATGCATAAGGCCTATTGAAACAAGAGTTGGCAATTCAATATACTATACCTTCAAAAGCTATTTACATACAGACATGCTACAAACCAGAGGGTATTTGAAACCCAGTTTTAACTATTGTGAATGTTAGTTTTTAACATATTTCCAAGGTCAAGCACCATACATGTTATTTAGATGAAACCGAAAATAAAAGGACACAAACCAAAAATTTTAAACCCACCTTACAGTGAAAAAAAAAACCCTTTTCTTAGAGTAATCAATTTTCTACCCTACAAGCTGTAATTGACTGACTGAGTCAACTTCCACATACGGGCTAAGAATGAATTTGTACAAGGAAAGAAACCAAAACTTGCATCTGTTGGTCATTCACTCTTTGCGGTCCAACCACAAACTCGATTAAAGTAATATGACAACCACAACATCTCTAAATAAAGGAAATGCATCTCCAAGGCCAGATTTAATCTCTCTCCATGAAGATATCGACGACACTGAATTATTTCGAAAAATCAAGTATCGTGTTACATTTCGAGTCCACGCCATGTGACGAATAATGGCTTGCGGAGGAAATTATATTCTATGAAATTCTATGAAAGTGGTATTGAAGCTTCCATTGGCTACAAAACCACGGTGGGTGGTTATTGATCACAATAAAACATGCATAAATAAACTTAGCACAACAAAGTTTTAAGCATCATCGATTTTTTGAGAGTTAAATATTTATTCTAGTTTCCGTATGCAATAAAACGTGCCTCGAATTAGTGGTTAAACCCTTTTCAGTATAACGCACCAGTTCCTCAAAAACACCTTCATTTCACCCCTTTAATATCTAGTGTTTTTAGAAATAAAAGTTGGGATTATATTCAACAATCAACAAGGATTTTCTAAATGCCTTAGGTGTAAAATTATTCTAGTAAATGTACCTTTTTATTTAATTTCAACCATGTCAGAAGGCCTTTCGCATCGGTATACTGTAAACCGAAGAACCAAATTTCGCGCAAACCGATAGTTTTGACCACCTAAAGAATTGAAAAGTATTTCGTTAGTAGGCAAGTATTATAAATAATTACTTTATCAACTTAACAAGACAACATGGGTCCCTCTCGCTACGTGTCAGTGTGTGTAACCGTTCGAGCTACGAAGACACTGCTTTCAAATGTTGAACAGTATTTACCTGGTCAAAAAGTTGTTTCCCTGTGGTGCTGGGCTGGATTGCAAATTCCAACTCAGCATCCATAGTTGTGACTCGAACATTTACCTAGGAAAAAAAACAGATTAGAAGTCAGTTCATTGATTTCCTCGAGGAAGTTACAAACTGAGAGATATCGGGACGAAACTGCACATCACGCAAACACGAATATTATTTCAATTTCATAGCTGCCCTCCAGTAACCAGCCACGTGAATCACACAACGACATACTCACCGTCTTCGGCATCTTGGCTTATTCTTCTCGAGCGAAACTTTCCAAAAGTTTTATAAACAACGACAGATGGGCAGAGGTATTGAAATAACTCAGTATCACAGCCTTGTTAGTTCGTCCTGTGATAAAACAGTGCAACAATAAATGGACAAGTTTACTTTCGCAATAAGCTATCCAGTAAAGAATTTACAAGATAACCCTAAAAACAACAAAACTACCCCAAACTGAAAATATAAAAGAATCACACCAAAATCCTGTAGTTTCTACGCCCCTATTTTAAATTAGGAATGTAGTTTGTATAAATTCTCATCGACGGCTAGTAAGTAATTCAACACACTCAAAAATGATAATAACTTTAAAACTATGGGCCTGGAACACTTCAACCACTCTACAATAATTACTACCTTTCCACTGTTGGCCTGAACTCGTTGCAAAGCTCCTTAATTTAGCTATTTCAGCTTCTGCTGCAATCATACAACCAGCCACCAAGTTCAACTCAGCCGGAGATAGATGGGTGTGACGTTCTATAAGAAAAATCGATTATTTTAATCAATTGTCCGACTACCCTCTACCAACTAAAGTACTCGGGCCCAGTACAACCAACACCAAATTTACCTCGGTAATGCGATTACGTTCTCGCCTAATTCGCTAACGTTTACGTAATTTAAAAAAGCTTCGATCACGTCTTTAGAAAATACTTCCATAATGGTATTCATTAATTTCACTCAATTTACTCAAAGTTTGTTAATATTTGAATCTATTCTTTCATTAATTATGTGACATGTTGCATTTTCTACCGGCTTTTCGCCATTGCCATGCAACGGCCATGCAGTAGCTTGCCATCTAAATAAAGTTTTTTATGGCTGTGCTTGAGAGGATTAAGTTACAAAGAGGGCCGCGGTTTTCACGAATGAGAAATCTTCGTAGTCTCGCCCTTACCCATTGATGCGGTCATGCAGACGGAAACTTAAAACCAGTTCCGGAAAGTTGAATGAATACAATCTAATTGGCAACCACGCCCCTTTTTATTCTTAAAGTTTCGATTGGACACCTAGATGTAACTAACTTTAGTCATAACGATTTCTTTAAGCGTTGTGTTCGCGGTCGTGTCCACAACATTCTTTTTGATCCCGCAGACCTTTGTTGCTAAATTGAAACACGGAATAGCATTAGAATTAATAGGGAAAACATTACTTAGATCCGAGAAACATTTTCGATTAAGAAATCAATACTTTTTTGATTTGTATGTAAAAAACTCTTCTTTTGTAGATAAAACGTAGTTTTATCAACAAAATTTATCTTCTTTAATGTTTTGTAAGTCGATCGCGACTGAATTATTCGATCTGCAGGAAATAAAAAAAATCTTTGCGACTAGCTTAGCCTGTGGGTTTGTATTTCCGGACGATCAACACACTAAGAAGTATATTATGTAAAAACTGACAGCCAAAACTTAGCTGTTAGTATTTTTAAAAGCGCAGGCAAACCAGCTATCTGACTCTTGTACTCAAAGCACTTGATTTGAAATAATGCGATGACAGTCGCGCCATATATCAACATTTTACGGGTTCATGGTTCAAGCTTAATTTAAACATACGTAACTCGATTTTGTTTCAAAGTTTTAGATAAACCTTGGAAGGCGTAAGCGAACGATTTCATTTTCGTGAACTGAGACTAAACTACAAACACAACAAATCAGTATTTTTTTTTCAATAAAAATGTATGTCGACTCGACCCCAGCAGATTTTTAAAGGTGCACCAAAAACAATGTGAACGGAATTCAGAATAAGCAGTCGAACAGAAAAACTAGAACGCATGGTTGGCACTATGAAAGAAAAAAAATCAGATCACAACAGTCTTCTGTTACTCTGTTGTGCCTGTCAGAACGAAATTCACATTAGGGGGAGTGGCGGGGGAAGACG
>JAOBAT010127931.1:0-12720 GCA_026413305.1 Hydrozoanthus tunicans
CTGCTCACCTTTTTATGATAACGAATAAACTGCGCCCTATTTATGTTATCAATTTTTACTGCGCCCTATTTTATGATTTTGAGCTGTGCGCCTTATTTTATGTTAATGAACTGCCCACTATTTTTTGAGAACGAGCTGCCCACTATTTTATGAGAACGAGCTGCCCACCATTTTATGATAATGAGCTGCCCACCATTTTATGATAATGAGCTGCCTACCATTTTATGAGAACGAGCTGCCCACCATTTTATGATAATGAGCTGCCCACCATTTTATGATAATGAACTGCCCACCTTTTTGCCCACCATTTGCCCACCTTTTTTCCGGATAGTTCGGTGCATACTATACTACTAATAGCTCTCCTTTCCTTTTGTAAATAGTTATAGTAGAAGTAATGGCGAAACTCGAAGGATAAATAAAGTTTTCTGTCAAATCCGTTTGGTTTTCTACGTTTTGAAATATTTGTTATATTTTCCTTAGATTATTTGCTTCACCATAACACTGAGTGAATTATTACCACTGTTAACAAGATCCTCGCACCAATAACTGTTGGCAACTACAACTTGTTTCAAGAAGCAACCAACAGTTTACCTCCTCCAAAGTTGAACTGACTTAAGAGAAAACTACAGGAAGGGCAACGTAAATTTCGTATGCTTACCGTTTTCACCAATACAAAAACAATCTCCTTTAACGACTTTCGAATGAATGTCGTCTATAACAACACAAGACTATTTAAATTTTCTTGTCTTATCTTTAATTAAGTTTTGTCTGTACTCTTATGGGTCATAGTTGGAAATTACTACAGACTAGTGGCAATCAGATAAAAGAACCGTGTACTGTCTAGGGAAGAGAAATAGGCGTTTGATTCATGAGTGGTCGTCCTTTTCTTTAGACCAATCAGAGTGATAAATATAAGGACCTTAAGGTTACACTAAATACGCAACTACTACACTTCACTATCCATGGCAAACGAATGATCAGTTCATAACAGGCGAGTGTAAACATGTTATTTCTCACACAATAATAGGTGTCAGTTTGTAACAAACGATAACTTCTTACAAAGCGATTCAAGCACTACCTGATATTTGGCTTGTTTCCTTATCTTGGTTATTTTCAGCACTCAGGCTCCTCTCAAGGCTCGTAACTGCAGTGAATGAAGACCCCCCGAGTTTGTACACCTTTTTCTTCATGTGTACCAACTCGAAACAAGAAAAGAACTGTTGAACCAGGGGGGTCATTAGTTCCCGGGCTAACTCTCTTTCGAGCTTTTGACTCAGTGCAGTCAGTAGATCAACATAGCTGTGGCACAAGGCCGCTCGTGCGCTGCCTCCCCCTGGAAATTTTAAATTGGAGGAGGCAAGTATTCTTAGCAAAGGTTGAAATAGACCATGAGAGAAAGCCTGAAAAAAGAAATAAAGTAGAAATATTAACAACATAGTTATCCAAAAATTGTTAGTTTTCGTTTCTATAATTTTATATATCATAGCATTTGTTTTTTCACTGCTAGAATTAAATATTTGACAGCACTCAAAACGAATTCGCTTATAAAGAATAAAAATTTGTACAAAATGAACAATTAGATTAATATTTTATAAAGACAGTGCATCAAGGAGAAAAACCAATTGCACAATATCTAACAACATAAACTTTTAGACAGGTTTTTGATTGAAAAAATGAAAGACAAAAGATAGCACATGCAGACAAGATATATATGTGTAAACAAAAACACTGTTCTTTCTGTCTGAAATACAAAAATTACTTACATCGAAATGCTCCTCGAGCGACTCTTTGGACATGTAGGGCAGACAGTACTTCAGCAGGGCCAGGACTCCAGCTACAGCCGCTTCATTTCTGGTGCTAACTGAGCTGTGGATGGCTTTGATCTGCAGCAGGAAATTCGTCAACTGACCATATCAAGACTGAACATGTCATCATGCAACCACCAACCTTAAACACACCTACAACTGGAGCCCATTGAGCCAACTCATACGCAAACTACAAGCTTCCTTTGTAAGAAAAAGACAAAAGGCCTCCTGGGGCTTGATTCACAAAGAGCACTTCCTTATTAGTCCATGGAGATGATCCTTTTGCTAACCCTTTCGGTCCCAGTCAGTTATCAAGATCTCGCTTGTCCTTAAATAACACACACACACATAAAGGGAGGAAAGGGAAGGAAAAGAAAGAAGCTGGAGAGAAAATCACAATTTATCAAACAAAGCAACGACTACAGAGGAACGGTAAAATTTCCCCAAACGTGTTCCATGAAAGGTATGGGCTCCAGTTGTGAGAACTTACAAATACAACCGGGACTAAAAGGGTTAAACGTAACTCTCTGAAGGCCATAATTAACTCACCGCTTTTTCAGCGAAGGGTAGGTATTGATATATCATGAAGGCCTCTCCGTAAAGGGTACAAAAATGACCCAGGCAGAAAAGCACCCATCTTGCATTGCGGTCATCGACTTCTACCTCCTCTTCAAGCTGAGCCCATCCACCGACCCGTCCCATGTAACATCTTGCTAACATGTTGAGTAGTTGTGACACAAGATAACGTGACGTCAAAACTGGACCAAGTCGAGGTGCTAACCACGTGACACTCTCCGCAGCCAGCTCGGATATAACACCTGCACTCAATTCTTTTCTATCCTGAAAGAAAGCCAGCGAAATACCCGTACATTGAAAAGATGTTCAGTTTTATTGGTCTGCGTAGCAATAATTGACAAAACTCGCTTAAATACAGCATACCTCTTTCAGTCAAACATGGTCGGAACTAGAAACGTGTCCCGTTTATTATAAAAACATAAAAGGCACAACTGCCTTACTTTCGATATTGTCAAAACGTTCTCCTTAAGTTTTCTCCTCTTTCCAATTAAGTCAGTCATTGATTAACTCATACTATAAATGCTGAATGATAACTTAAAACCAAAACAATCTCTTTTAAGACTAAAAAGTGTTAAGGTGTCTTGCATTTCTTTAAGATCTGTGGTGCGAGGTGACGCAAATGTTCTTATAAGAACTGGTGTTTTGGTTAGACTGTCTCACCTTTATCTGTGTGGGAACAAAATCTATGGTTGATTCCTGAAACGGACTACCGCATGTCACAGTCTCCCTGCCTCCTTTCGGTTCGTCACCAACCGTGCTGGTGGAACACTCCGGGAACTCTCCTGTGTCTAGTTGCCTCTCATCACCCTCTGATGGACACGAATCATCTTCCTCATCATCGTTATCTTGCTCTTTGTCCTGATGGTCAACCTTGTTCGATTTTTCCTCGCTATCATTAGAGTCACTTAATTTCTCGCTTTCTTTATCTGTTGTGGGTACAAGAGGTTCGGAAGTAATTTGTTCACTGCTTTCTGCATGTTGATTTTCTTGTTGTTCCAACTGTTTGTTTTGTTGCTCTTCATTTACAGCAACCTCATTCTTGTGGTCTTTTTCCTCTTCATTTACAGCATCCTCATTCTTGTGGTCTTTTTCCTCTTCATTTACAGCATCCTCACTCTTGTGGTCTTTTTCCCCTTCATTAACAGCATCCTCATTCTTGTGGTCTTTTTCCTCTTCAGTTGGTTGGTCTTTTGTACTGACGCTTCCTTCAAGTTCTTTGTCCTTATCATTGTCATCTTGATCATCTTCAAAAAATAGAGCTTGTGAAGCGCTTCTCTTGGCATCTTCCAGACCCTGATCTTTATGGAGTGGTTTGTCTTCTTTCTCCACTGACCACACTTTCCATGGCTCGCGATCGTCCTCTTCGTCATCTTCTCTGTCTGCAAACAGGCGCTGCGGCTGGTCTGATTCGTCCTCTTCAAGCATATCAGGAAAAATTCGCACATTCAATTCGTTGTTTGCTATCTGTTCCTCTTGTTCATCTTCAAGAGATTCTGTAGAAAGTTCCTTCTGAAAATGTTCAGGCTGACTCCTCTCTTGAGCGTCTTGAGAGGAATTTACCTCTGAGGTTACTTCATTCTTGTCAATTGCAGACTTATCTACTAAATTAAGTCCGGATGTTCTATTTTCAAGCTTTGTGTATCTCTCACCGATAGATTTAAACGCGACAGCATCAACGACAAAATTCATGAAGTGTGACAAAAAATTCTCAAGTCTAAAACGTACGATTATCTGAGACAGAAAACTCTGGGTAAGGATGTGCTCGTAATTGGACATCAAATGCGAGTCAAACAGTTTCACAAGCGGCTTCATGAAAACCTTCGAAGTAACTTTAGGACCACAAGCCTGGGCCAGCGGATCAAACAGCTGAGTAAAAGCGTACAACTGCATAACAGAACACTTGAACAGTGGCTCAAGGTGATAGAACAAGAGCTGAAGACCTTCTTCGTCCAATACTGGAATAAGAGAAGGCAACTCTCGTGCGGCAAAATCCACCTGGCTCGTTGTGTAACCAATATTTTCTCTGTCTTGAAAACAGAACTCCATCTTCACCCGAGATTGTAAATCCTGAACCTTTGCACTGTCTTGTGACACTGTATAAAATATAAGAAGAAATAACTCATTTACACCCAACTTAATTACAAATATTATCAATAACAACATAAAACCCAATTTGACTGACAAAATGCCTATCAAGTTACAGTCATAATAAGTATGTTTAGGTTGCATGAATAGATAAAAGTTAAACTTTAACAATTTTAATATTATGCACGAAAAGGTACTCTAAAATTGATGCGCTTCTTGAAGTGAATATTCTGTATTCTATTGAACGTCAAACATAGGTCTCATCTGAGTAACTCAAGTGATTTGTACACAAGGCTCTCTGTTTTCCGCGCAAAACCGGGCAAGTTACAAACAGTGCACGCATTGACGCACGATACATAATTATACAAAATATATTGTAAATTTTAAGATACAGCTTATTGTTTTGCAATTATCTAAACATTAATAAGTTATTGTCGTTGCTAGAAAACACTTACTAACGTTTTTGAGAATAAAAACAGAGACAAAGATAAGTTAAGAATATGGAATCACGCAGTTCAAAGTTGTTATCTGAAATTGATATGGAGGTAGCCCCATACAGAACCTTCAGTGTCGTTAGAAGAAAGTAGTCCTTCTCTACAGAATCCACCAAGAAAAGCGTGCAGCTCCTGGAAATAAGCTGGGAATGGAAACAAGCCCAACTGGGGGTTTAATAACAAGCCAGGGGTCAGCGGTGGTAACCCATTGCCGTGTTCTGTCTCCTCTCCTGTTGGTACAGGCTGTCCTAGCATGGCGAAAACTCCTTTTCGAACGAACCTGTTAAAAATGAAAAGTTTCAACCCCGAAAAGGAAAAGAATGTTGTTTTCTGTTTAAAAAAATGAAGAAGGGAATATCATGTTTATTGCACCAAAGTCCCAGCTGTGAAACTTGAGAACGTTTGGTTGATGCTTTACGAAATCCTCCAATTAATCCTGTTTCACTATTTTCTATGGTGAAACATTAAACAGAACTGTTCACATTAGACACACAGTCAGTCAACAGATGTGACTTTAACGACTGAATTTAAGATAAAAAGGGCTTTTGAATTATTGGCCCACTTTCTTAGATACTTTCTTAGCCCACTTTGAGCTATTCCTAACCTAGTTACAACTCAATCCAAACACCTGGTAATTAAAAAGCTAACACTGCAATCCAAAAGCAAACCTTGGAACAGTCTTAGGAGATGAACGACAAAGTTCTTTCACCATCTGTATTTGGTCTTCACTCGACAAACTGGAGGACGCCAGGCGCAGCTTGTCTGGGGCAAACATCTCAACAATAACACAACCAAGGGCCTGTAAATCTCTCCTGGAGGCTTCACAAAAACTCTCTGCTTCTGAAAGCTGACAGTTTATTTCATATTCTGAGTAACGACCACACTGGGCAGGTTTCTTATTCTAGCTCAAGATCAACTAAAATACGACCTAAACTGACAATACCTACAAGAAGACTTGTGCAGCAATTTCTTATATCGTTTTGAAACTTTTTGCTAAAAAGGTCAAGTCTTGGGTAAACGGAGATTCTTTTCTTGCAGATCTTGGGCACAGTATGTAAAACGAAAAATAGTTAAGGCGTGTTCACACAAGACAGACGCAAACCCAAACGCGAGTACAAGGACATTCACACTTGGAATTTTATGAAACAAGAGCAAATGTAGGCACAAGGTATGCGCAAGAAAAAGGCAGTTTTACTTTTCTCACATCTTCGTCTGCGTTTGTTCTCTAGTGTGAACTCGCCTTGAATTTCGAACCCAACTTGAAACATTAAAAAACTTAAACTTTATGCCCAAGCTACTTCCTTTCTTGTTTCACAGTTCTCAAAAGAAAGGCCTTGGAAATGCAAAGCAACGACTTTTTCATCAAATATCAGGAAATGATTAACTGTGATACTAAGTGGAAAAACTCAGCAGCTGCTACATTGGGGTTGGTCTTTGGCCCTGGCAACTTTGAACCACAGGCCGCCCAATCACAGGATACATTTCAAGCAGATTTTTGCTCTGTGTTGTACTGAACCTGCAACAACGTAGCTGAAAACATAAACTAAAACTGCAAAATTATCATGAGTATGCGGACTCACCTCTCCTGGTAGACTGTCATTACATCTTTTTCCTTCAAAACAAAACTGACTTTTGAAGGATTTCACTTCTTCTACTTTTTCCAAATTTTCCATTGGGTTGAAATCAAAAGGTAGAGTAATGGGCATTGAACTGACTCCTTTTCCTTCACCAATGTCCAAAGCTTTTTGTTTTTCCATCAACCCATCAGCAAAGGTATCTTGTAATTTGCCATCATTCCTCTCGATGTCTCTGTTTGCGAAGTCGCCTAGCATGTAATCAGCTTCATCAACAGACGAGTCTCCAGTTTCCACCAAAGAAAGTGGAGTATCTTCCACTGCCACTCTCTGTGACTGAAAACTATGACTCGCTGGCGCTGTAGAAACTTTGGAGTCTTCCTCTAAACGATCGTGCGGATGGATCTTGGTAGACAAGAGAAGAGCACTGGACGGGGGTACTGCAGTCACCCGTGAAGGGTGTGGCCTACTAAACAGTTGTACAACGCCATGGTTTGTGATAAACTGGTGCTTGTCCACTAAATGAAGACAAACATTTTTGGCCTTGACAGAAGCCTTACTAGTTAGCTTGTATCCAAAGGTAAGATCTATCCAGTGATTTAAATTTCTTGATACGTGTTCACTTTCTAAAAGTTTTCGATGCATTGAAATAAATTCCTCTGGTGATCTTGACCACGATGGCAGCTCTAAGTCTGGCAAGTCAGGGTGAATTGATTTAAAAATGCTGGGGTCGGAAAAGAACTCTGGGATACACTCATCTGGAGTCCAGTGGTACATTCGCTCCATGCTGGAGGGATACTCATTTGGTTCCCACTTGGATCGGACATGTTCACACAACACTGTCTTTGGGGTCCTTCTCGCCAGGTACACGTGATATGTTATATCAGATAAAACATCAGAAACATGATGAGGTACTGAGCTCGAGTCACTCTCATGGCTCACAACCTTGTAAGTCATATCAAGCTGATAATCGCCTTTGTTCAGTCGAAACTTGGACTTTGTAAGGTCTCTATAGCCTCCATTCTGTTCCGTGAAATCTGAAATCCACGGAAACACAGGGTGATAGTTTGGGTCACCATGGCGACGACCCGCAGAACGATTTAAGGCCATCAAGTAATCGTAGTTTGAGATCTTCCCTGATACCCAATCATCAACTAAACGGGAGAGTTCCCTCTCTTTGTAATCTAAGTCTTGCAATTGAACATCTTCAGAATAATCCAGTTTAGCTTGTAGTTGAGATGGTTCACCTGATATATTGTCGACTCCTCTGCAATCTGCACTGTTGCGGCAGTCACATGGTGTCAGACACGAAACATCAAACCGTTGAAGAAATATCCAAAGCCCTTGTGGGACAAAATGATAAGTTTAATCAAGAACTTTGTGGAAAACGCATACCTTACTTGCTCAACAGAAAAGTATAACAGGCACGATGGAGAAATTACTTGGGACGATGGTGTAATTACTTGGGGAAATACTTATAAAACGTCCCTACAACCACTCCTCCTTCTACAGAAAAATGCAATTAGATTTATGACCATTTCTGACTTCAAAGCTCATTCCAGTCCTCTATTTTCCAAGATTGCGATATTAAAATATACGACTTAGTTTACTTACATAACACCCTGTTTATGCATGACTTCTATTCTAACGGACTTCCTGTAACATTCTGCAATTTCTTCAAATGCGTAAATAAGGTACATCATTACAATACCAGGTTGGCAAGTAGAAAGTCCTACTATCTTCCCAAAACCAGAACCAACCATGGCAAATCCATTGAAGATGACTTGAAATCAAAGAGTCGTGCTTGCTTTAAAAGACAACTGAATCTTCATTGATCTTCAATTATTATTAATTATTAATAGTTACAATGTGTATGAACTCATTTCCTTAATTGTGTTTCTTTTTGTTCTTATTTTGGACAGTCTCATTGAAACAGGCAATTATCCTCCGCATGACTCAGTCATTTAGCTCGACAAGCTCTGCTATTTCTAAATGGCTGTGCTATTTCTATACCACAAACAGTATCCAATCAATATCCTTATGGTAACCTGTAATAATTTACTGAACACAATAAAGTTATTGTTGTCGTTGTTGGAGTCAGGTTAGTAGTCTTCATCTGTCTTTGGAGCCGAAGCAGCAGGAGAAAAATATTATAATAGATTAATTGTAAGAGACCTATGCTTTGGCCCTGCTAACCCTAATTTAACTGTGAGTAGCATAAACAAGAAAAACAAGATTTTAAAAGTTCTTTAAAGTTATTTTAAATAATCATTTAAAGTTAGTCTGGGCACAAGAGATAAACTGGACACTAGTTTAGATGCAGTTTTTTGTGTAAATAAATGTTTCTAAAGAGGTTATTTTTTGGAATACATGTTTAATTCTCACTGTTAGGAACATAGTTACCTACAGTATATATTGTGGTTTAATTCTAACCACTGGGTTTTGATTCGTTTAAAATTAATTTGAAATTTCTGTACTGGTTTCATTTTTTTGAAGTGGTTTGATATCGAATACCAAATTTTACCATGCCTTAGGGAGAGTCTGGGACTGAATAAGTTGTTATAATAATTATGGGTGAAACTTGCATCACATATTTTGTTTAAATGGGTAGAGCGCAAGTTTACAGAATAAGAGAGGTTTATATTTGCATGTAGAAGGTAGTGGGGACGGGTATAGTAAGAGGGAGGGTGCAGAGTATATCAGGGGGGTGGTGGCTAAGGAGAGAAAGATAGTAGGGAGCTAGGGTCAGAAAAATATTTTCCTGTTAGTTTTCCATGTTGTTATTTTCACCCCCCCCCCCAAAAAAAAAAATTGGTTTAAAAAAGATGGTTCAAAAACAATGCAACTGGTTTGAAAACAGTAAGCCATAGCTTAAAATTGGACATTAGAAATTTCAATAGGCAGCCGAAATGTATCAACAGGCGGCTACATTTTTGATATTTTTTTTATGTGCACATTTTTTTAAGTCAAAGAGAAATTTTACAGCCACTACAGGCGGCTACCTTCGTCCGAACAGCCGGCGGAATTCCGCCGGCTGCCGGCTTCTACTGAGAACCCTGGGACTGCAATGAATACAATCAAGTCAACCACATTAGAGAGTTACAAAGAGTTACTGAGAGGTCCAAATAGAAATCTGAAGTTTGCCCACAAAATTTATAGATCTATAAATGGAGGATGGTGATCATTGAAGCATCATCTTGCTGTCTTTATGAAACTTAGTGCTGTCTATAACTAAAATGCAATGTCGGTTACCTTCATACATTTTTACATCATGTAATGTAAGATGTCCACTTGTCAACATGTTTCCATGGTAACACTGAATGGCATGAAGCAGTTGATAAATTACAAACAGTGGCCTTGTGTGAGACCCTAAAAGTACTGCGGGGCTGAATGTCACAAGATCAAACAAGCTGTGTTGGAGGAATGGCTCAACAAGGAAGAATGCGTGTTTGCTCTCCACTGCACAGATTATTGGAAGAATGTTCTCACTGAAATTATGTGGAGCTTTTAATTGATCATAATCCATGTCCAGAAGTTCATTAAATCTCTTAGTTGCAGTGTCATACTTTAATTCTTGTTCATCCTGATGATTTGTTTCAGTTCTACTCTCTGCCTTTCCTTTGTCAGGACAATCAGGTTGAGGCTGCACTAACTGATGAATGGTCAGTTTATGCACGTCTCGTACTGTTTGTCTAATGGCATCCTGTTAAAAAGGAAAAAACTGAAGTAAATGCTGCTGTGAAAGAGTGAGATAAAATGTGGGTAGAAAGTGGTCTGAAAGGAAGAGGAGAGCAGAGGAAACAACTGACAAGTAAAAATGAAGCTGTATATAAGAGCCAAAGAAAGATCATAACAGTTAGAGCAGAAAAACGAAATGAATCAAAGAATATGGGCATCTAATTGAACAAACAGAACAACAACAAAAGATTTTATTCATACCTTAATAGACATGCAAAAATGTAAAAGTTGAGCTGAAACAAGTTGAAAGTCTAGAGAGTTATAGTTTATTTATTGTTATAGTTGAAGCATGACAAATTGGGAATTTAGAGAGAAAGGGCTCGACCTACAGCAAATGAATTCACTCAGCTTTTGACTTTAAAAGCTCCTACAGTACAAACTACTTCTTCTTTGCATGCTATCTCTTACTGACTTAAAACAAAAATTCAAGTAACACCAACAAACACATCCGATAGAAAATAAATGGAGTACCTCAAACAATGAGTGTTGACAATGGCTTGATGCACATACTAGCAGTTTGTTGTGTGAGTACTTCTTTACAGCATCCTCCAAACTACATTCGAAATTCTTTCTGCTGATGTGATCCAGCAGTTCACCAACTGTTTGAAATTCACAAGTACTGGCAGGATTGTACTCTTCCAATCTATTCAGGTATAATGTCAGTACTTATAAAAACAGAATAATAACAACAATATCAAGTCAAGTTGTTATTATGCACATCATAGTTAACTATTGCCTCAATCTCATTGGTATTTTTACTTAATGTTACTAACAGCTATCAATTAGTAACATTTAATTCTAATCTATAAAGTAGCATTATTTGTCATAATTTTATACCTATATATGTACATTTGATTGACTGATTCATGAACAATTGGTTAACTGTCTGACTGGCTGTCTGATTAGCTTAACGACCAAGTGATTGGCTGACTGATAAACTGAAAGGGCAGAATGGTATATATCTTTCTTCCCAAAGCAGTCAATTCAATTTAAAATACCTTGTCTTGTAAAGCCTCCGAGGTTGTTTGGGTATGACACTGACTGTGACTCTGTACCATGGTGCATCAGGAGCAGGGTGTGATGACTGGAGCAGCAGATTTATCATGTAACCTGAGCCTGGGTAAAGAATGGTTTCTCCAACTCCTTTTGCCAAGTTTGAGAACCAAGATTCATGGACCTGAAATAACATGTAATGAGTGGCATATGATACCAAGAGATTAGTAGTGATAAAGCAAAGTGACTCCACTCCTGTTCCATCTTGCACTTCTCAATAAACTTTTAATTACACTTGGCAGATTAACATACATTACTTTGATTGCTGGTTTTTCCCCCTTTTCTGGCAATATTTTCAATAATTGTCTTTGTCTTGTATTTCAATTTACAATTTTCAATCATGGCAGCTGGAATATGATATATATATATATTGTGCTCTTGACCTAAAGTTAATCTTTCTTTTAATTTGTCAAAATTAATGCCATCTGCTTCAGGTGAGCCCTTTAGGTGACCATAAACACTTTAATTAATCCCCCTTTCTAATAAACCCCCTTTCTAATAAACCCCCTTTCTAATAAACCCCCTTTCTAATAATCCCCCTTTCTAAAAATCCCCCTTTCTAATAAACCCCCTTTCTAATAAACCCCCTTCTCTTTAAAAGCATCCCATGCCATCTAGCACTTCATACTTCAAATATGAAACCCCTCTCTATAAAGCCCCCAATCTAAACATAAAGCCAATGGAGCTGTATTTTATATTTATTTGATCATATTACTGACCAATTAAAAAAACAGAAGTACAGTATGTTGTTTCATTAAAAGTAAATGTCAAAATGTGACCCACTGAAAACTTGAATGTTTCTCTCAGGTTCTGACTATATGGTACTAGACTTGCCCATTGTAAGGCATCCAATCAGATAGCTTTATAGAGTTCCCACAGCTCCATAATATTTTTATTGGCAAGATTGTTCAGGTATAACGGATTTAACTTGTTTTTATTGTCAAATATTGTAAGGCCAGTTAAAATGTAAAATACATACATAACTACATACATCATCATACGTGGTTCACTTTGAAATGGCTGCCAATTGCACCTATACATGCTTCCAGTCCACTGGGGGCCCACTGGGGGTAAACTGATCATTGTAAAGTGCCTTTGAGCATGTACATGGAAAGGGTGCTGTATAAACGAATCACTTTGCTTTGCTTTGCTTTATCAATGTAAGTTCTGAAGAGTTGGGGGGGGGGGGATATATATGGGCAAGGGGTGAGGATTTGAACAAAAAACCTAAAAAAATTCAAATGTTCCAGGGAGGGGATGAGATTATTAAACACATTTAGGCAAAACACCACATCCAGGGGACAATGCTTTAATGCTTTCATCTGTCAAAGAAATCATTATTTTTTTCCTAAGTTCAGTTCATGATCAAATTCTTCCCCCAGAGACATTTACTTG
>JAOBAT010127942.1:0-12719 GCA_026413305.1 Hydrozoanthus tunicans
CTGGGGACTGCCCAGTGCTGCCGCTCTCTGCCTTACCAAGTGACAGTGCGCCAGGAGCTACAGCGAAACTAATGTGAACCAGAGAAACATTCTTTACTAAAAACTAAAGAAGGTAAACGTAAGCAATACTTTTACTTCGCCGCCTGGGGACTGCCCAGTGCTGCCGCTCTCTGCCTTACCAAGTGACAGTGCGCCAGGAGCTACAGCGAAACTAATGTGAACCAGAGAAACATTCTTTACTAAAAACTACAACAAGAATGAATATCTCTTTTGGTTTAGTAATTTGATTTTCAAAGCAATAAATGTATTAAAAGTTGACTGTGACGTTTCGAAAATCTGCTATTTGATCTGTCGTCTCTGGAAGGAAAGACCAAATTGTGTACCGAGCACTTTTTTCTTTCCGCTATTTCAAAGTATCACTCCATCATGATGTAAAAAATTTATTATCAACTGATTTTATTATGTTGTTTGATATTTACATTCAAAACAACTGTTTTTGACATAAATTTCTAGTTTAATTTTGCTGTCGTACAAAACATCTTTTATCATCATCCTATTGACTTGATAACCTAGCTGTAGTCACGTAAACAAGGACAACGAATACTGCCACAAAACAACTGTTCCCAGATTTAAAGCATGCACATTTTCTTACTCACTGCTTCATACTGAGAAAAGAAAAACCATTTTATTCCTCCAAAATTGGAGCTCGTTAAAACAGGAAATTTAAGCTTAGTAGTTAGTGTAAAAGTGTATATATCATGTTTATGGAACTTAATTTGTTATAAAGGGTTTAAAAAGAAGAAAAATGACGTTTATTTCACTGAAGTTACTCTTTTGGTTGCTGAGATATTTAGGTTCCTCAAATATGCAAATTACAAATAATAGGTTTGACGTAATAGGGGAACTCGTAAGTGGAAAGATCTTACATAACAACTATACATCTTGAATTTCACGACAAAAGATCTTCAAACTTTGCACTGTTTTTAAATTAAAACAAAAAAAATAACAAATACACGTTATACAGATAGCTGTTGTGTTGCAATTTACCCAATTGGCTTCCCTTTTGTACGTCACAACTTCGATAATTTGCGTATTTGAAAAACCTTGTTAAGAGTTACTTCAATGAATGACGCTGCATTTTTCTTCCTTTTTAACAAATTAAGTTCAATAAACATGATACATACACTGTCAGCTCAAGGCTCGTCAAGTCTAAATCGCTCGTCATTAGTTTTGAAAGGCGTAACGCGGCTCTGATGCATCGATTTTGTTGCCGCAAAATAAAATCCAAAAAAAAAAAAGTAGAAAAACATGACCTCTTGCAAATATTCCACCTTTGTTTGTTGTGAGAGCCTTGACAATCCCGCGAATGCGGCGTTCAACCAAATTAAAGACTGTGTAAAGGTTGTACACGGCCATTTGGCGGCATTTAAAGTCAGCAATGAATCTTGAGCAGACAGTGAATCCAAACTGCTATTGGCTAGAGCAGGTTTGATGTTTCTCCAGATTCAACGTTTTCATAATTTGTCTTTTTTTATATTTTGATGTTTTCAACCGAGACTGGCGCATGTGGAGGTGTTTTCGGCACATTTCAACTTTACTCAGTTCTATTAAGAACTTAAAAAACCTAAAGCGTTCAGTCTTGAAAGTTTTTATGATACTACTGCAAATGCCTCACTATAGGGGTTATTTTAGAAATTTTTATAACTGTCGAGGCACTCTCCATTAATCTAAACAGTCATCGACTCTTAAGTTGCTTTCCTAGTGCAGTTAGTGTTAAATGATTATCATTGTGAGACTTTTCGCAAACATCAATTTGATCCTTGGTTCTTTCAGGTGACGAAATTGTGAGTCTTTGTCGACCTTTTCTGGTTTCTTTCATAAATTATTTGCGTTCAAAACTCGCACAGGGAAAGCGCATATCTCAAACTGTTAATGGAATTTAAAAACATCATCTTACCGAGCAAAGTAATGTTTGGCAAATTGGCATTTTGATAACGTTGTGACTTTAAAAAATAGCGCTATTTAAAAGTATATAGAGATTTCTCCCTAAGAAATGCAGAGTAAGTTAAACTCGAAGAAAAAACCTGCGTGCATATTATAAAACATTATTTAAAAAGCGAATTTCACAACTCTCTTTTACCTCTGGACCAAGGTTTGCAACTGCCCCAGCTCCAATCAACAGTCTGACACATCGACGCCGCTCATTGGTCCAATTTTGATCTTCAAAAACGGCTTGGATTGGTGTTTTACCTTTCTAAAAAAGAGACAATTGACAGACTGGTCAGCTCAGCAAATATTACATGAGCCAGGTGACAATCAGGTTGTCGCTCCTTGAGACAAATAAGCATGTTTGAAATTTCAGACCGCTTTGAATATACAAACACTTGAAAAATCAACTTTAATTTCTTATTTCGTGTAAATACAGGCTGTACATATACGAAATTGTAATATTTTCAGAAGTAGATTCCGTTTTCCCTATTTCATTTGTTTACATTACTGCATCATTAACATTCTATTATCACTTTTGTTAATCCTTTTTAGGACATTTGTTAAGTTTCTCATAATTAATTACATCATCCTGCGGGTTAAAGTCCAAATTTAAAAAGGTCAGGCAAACAGCTGCGTTATACATTTTTTCTTAACTAAATTTGGATTTTATTTTCCTAAATAGGGCACGGCCAAGTTTTGCCCAACCCCAGGCCTAGCAATCCAACAGACCAAACAAGGAAAGAGCAAAATATAGACAAGACTGACATAAAAGGTTTTTACTTTGTGTGCTAAAAGAAAGTATATTTAGAAACATTCTAAACCGACAGTTATTTGACAACCAAAAACGAACCCTCTTGTTTTAAACAAAAATAAATAACGTTTAGTTTCAATCTTTTGTATTAGAAGATTAGGGAAATTGCGTGCATCACGAAAAAATCTAAGTATTGCTTTTTATGTGCAGTATTAACTTCACAAGTTTTACAGCAGAAGAACTTACCTTGTTCGTCGCTTCTAAGTTTGCACCAGCGTCAATGAGATACTTCACCACCTGACCGTGGCCCAAACGTGTAGCCGCCCATAACGGAGTCTCATCATCCTTGAAATAAAAACCAAAGTAAAGAAAACGAACAAAAGGGAAGTTTCCTATTTAATCTGAGGTAAAACATATGGGATCAACAAGTAAAAAAGAAAACAGTTTTTAAAGTTTAATGTGAAGCTCTCAGCCTCGAAAAGATACGAGAAGAAAAAAACAAAATTTGATAATTACTAAGAAAACAACGCTCTCGTAACTAAGTTAAGAAAATATTATGCAAATTAAATACAATTTCAATATAACAAAAAGGAAAGTATTCCGATTATAGATTTTTTGAGAAAAAAATTGTTCCAAATATTTATTGTTCGAAAAGTAGGTTTGAAATTGCCCCAGCTCTAACAATCAGTCTGACATATCGATGCCGCTCATCGTCCCAGTCAATAGCTTGGACAGATGTGTTACACTCTAAAAGGAGAGGATTGACTTTGCTGATTGGATGGGCAAAAACTAACTCTCGGACAAAGCTACTTTCACGTTGTCGTTCACTGAAACAAACAAGTATGCTTGAGCATTTCACACGTGTCGCTTTGAATAAGCTAAAAATTAAAAGAGCAACTTTTTCATCCCGTGTAAAAACAATAATGACACACAGGCTGTACGTATAGGCAGTTGAAATTTTTCAGAACTAGATTGTTTTTAAGTATTTCTTTTGATTATACTAGTGTAATTACCGGCGCAAAAGGCAAACTTTTATAAATGTTTTTGAACTTTGTAGGAATCACCAACAAAATCCCTGAATTTTTCAAATATTTCTGCAGTATAAGAAAAGTTACAAAGTTTTACTTTCAAGAGAACATTTGGAGTTAAGTCTTAATTAAAATACCATTGTTTATATATTTTTAAGCTAAGTATTTGTTAAATACACTTCCTTATATATTTTTAAGCTAAAAGACGTCACAGGAATCCTTTTTTAAAAATCGAAATTTAGTTTAACAATGCTCTCAGCTATTTTTTGTCAACCAAAGTTTCGTCCAATATCACTTGTGGTTCTGAGATGTTACAAGTCTGGCTAGCGTTTTTCAATCCCTAAATCCCTCTCCAAAACCTCAAGCGATATTCCTAAGAAAGAGCCTACTTACAATTATCTTCGTTTACTTGTAAAAGTATGCTAAGAAAATCTATCGTGAGTTACAGTTTCAATACTCCTAATTAGGAAGTTAATAACTGTTTTTGGGAAAGAGTTAACGTCCGATGATGTTTGTCGTAAATAATGACGTCATTCTGACGAGGTATAATCGAAATTGAAAAAGAGCAAGCAAACATTATATTAAACATTTTTTCTCCACTACATTTGGGTTTTATGGTATTGAAAGAAAAGGGCGCGGCCACTTTTTGCCCTTCCCCCCTTCTTTACCCTCTACTCCAAGGTAGTAAGCAAGTAAAAACACGAGTCTTTTGACCGGATCAACTAATAAAGGTTTTACTTCATGTGCTAAAAGAAAATGTATTCAGAAAACAGTTGGAACCGATAGTTATTTGACAATTAAAATTTTGAACACAGTCAAATAAATAATGTTTAGTTTCAATCTTTTCTACTAGAAGATTAGGAAAATTTTATGCATCTGGAAAAGCGCTTAAGTATGGCTTTTATGTACAGTATTGACTTCGACAGATTTAAGAACAGAAAAACTTACCTTTTTCTTCGCTTCCAAGTTGACACCAGCGTCAACGAGATGCTTCACCACCTGATCGTGGCCCAGACGTAGAGCCGTCCATAACGGAGTCTCATCATCCTTAAAATCAAAAACGAAAGAAAAAAGACGTTTTCTATTTAACCTGAACAACATGGTTTACTGTAGGTTATTAAACATATTGGATCAACAAGTAAATAGTTTGAAAAATAATTAAGGGCGTCGGCCTCGGAAAGATAACAGAAGAAATCAAAGTTTGATAAAGAATTACAAAGCAACGCTGTCGTACCTATAAGTTAAGAAATGGTTTTGGAAGTTAAAAACAAGGACAATAATATAAAAGCGAAATTATTCCCACAATGAATTTTTTGATACAAAAAACGGTTCAAAACATCTATTCTTCCAAAAACAATTAACGAATTTTCGAACGACTAAGGTTTGCAGCTGCCCCAGCTCTTACTAATAATCAGTCTGACATATCGACACCGCTTATCATCTCAGTCAACAGCTTGGAAGATGTGTTACCATCCTAAAAAGGGATGATCGACCAAGCTGATTAGTTGGGTAAAAGACACTCTAACCAATCTAACTCAGTTGTTCTTTGAAACAAACAAGCATGCTTGAACATTTCATATCGTTTTGAATACATTAACACTTGAAAGAGCAACTTTTTCATCCCGTGCAAACACAATAATCACATTGGCTGTACGTTTAAGAAATTATAATCTTTTCAGAAATGGATTGCATTTTCGTTATTTCTTTTGATTACATAAGTGTAAGTACCGTTTATTTTCGATTATTCGGATTCGCCATTCTTTTGATTTGCTGGACTATTTACTCATATCCCAACGTGACCGCGCCGGACAATCGAGATTTCGTTGTATATCCACATTTGTTCAGCTCAACGGCATCATCGAAGACGTAAGAACACGATGTAAGTATTGTATATTACCTACATCTCTTGCGCTTCAACTCTATTTGAACTGTCGGCTGCAACAGCTAACTATAAAGGAGCACGAGGATCAGGGAGAGAGTAGTATATTAGGGACCGTTGCGGCCGGAAAAAAGGAGCGAAAATAAGGCGCAAAAAGGGCGCAGCATATACCGTAAAATAGGGCGCAAGTGAGGGACAGCTCATTCATATTAAAATATAGGCAGCTCGTTCATATAAAAAGTGGGCAGCTGGCTTAGTAAGCTTGCGGTATGAGTTTTCATTCTTATCAAACATAAAATTTTGTACATTTTTGATCCTGTACGCACTCGTCTGAACTTGCTGGAATCGTTCTTTGTTCTAGACCCGTGACGTCAAAGCAATAAACAGCAAATCCTTTGTGTTAAGCTTTGCAGAATAAGCAAAACCATTTCAATGGAGAGTGGAAAACCTTTTGTATTCGCTTAAAGTAATATCTGAAGTACAACCACTTCAAATGATATCTTTGTGCTAAGCACCTAAAACCATTTGATTAAAGAATTCTTACGGTTTTGGTCAATTCCACAGTGTTAGACGTCTGGAACAGTCCTCTTTCTTTCTATTTTTATTTGCGCTTTTATTCCGGCCCCAATGGCCCCTGATATATACAATACTGACGAGCAACTTACATTGGTTTTAGACGTTTGCAATGTGTCCCAAAAAAGATCGAACTTGAAAAAAGCCGGAATGCACAATTAACTCTTCGAAAGAGAAAAGAAAAGGAAAGCTCCCCTCCTATTATAACCTGAAATTTTAATTTGTACAGCTACCATATTCATGTAAGAAAAACATATTTTGATAATGGCTAAAGAGACTATTTTTTTAACTTTATAGCAATAACCAACAAAACCTTTCGAAGTTTCTGCAGTATATAAAAGTTACAAAATGTTTCTTTCAAAAAATAATTGGGGTAACGTCTTTATGAATAACACTTGTTTATTCTAAAAATGACACTTAAAATAGGTGTTACAAAGTTTTTGCGACAAAATTAGTATTAGATCTTTCTTCAAGAACTGACCTTCCGAAAGAAAAACTACGTTCTTGGAGCTTTTAGAGAGTGTTGTTGGTATTTTGACGTTAAGTGACCTCACAGATGTTGCGGAACACTTTTTTAAAAAACCTAAACTCAATTGGAAAGCTCTAGTTTAACTATGCTATCAGTTCTTTTTGTCAACCAAAGTTCCATCCAACATCACTTTTAGTTTTGAGATTTTACAAGTCTGGCAAGAGACTTTCAACCACTAACCCTTCCAAAGCCCAAAGCAATGTTCACAAGGAAAGAGTTAATTAAAATTATCTTCGTTATAGTTGAAAAGGTTTGCTTAAATGACCTATTGTGAATTTCAATTTCAAGACTTTTATTTGGAACTTTGTTAATATCTTTTTGGGAAAAGGTAAGTATCCGATATTGACAAATACCAGCTCGGTTACGCGCGAATTGATTGGTTTAGAAATGGTAGCTATGAGACAATAAGTAGGTAATGACGTTCAAACAAAATGGCGGACGGAAGTAGTCTCTTCGCGTCCGTTTGGGATCACGAAACCGAAAAAATTTGCTTTTTAAACAGCCTAAAGAAGTTCTGTTTTATGCCATTTACGACATTTTGGGGCTGACAAACTGTTCGGTGGATAGTGGCTTAATGAATATTCTGCCACTATCCACTTCAATGGAAGTAGAATAAGTGTTAAGTAAGGTATATTCCAAATCGAAAGAGGGCAAGAACATTATTAACTATTTTTTCTCCTCTAATTTTGGCTTTTATTGTTTTGAAATTTAAGAAAATGGCGCGACCACGTTTTGCTCTCACCCTTCCTAACTCTTTAGTCCAACATAGCAAGCAAGCAAAAAAAATGAGTCTAGACGGGATCACCTAATAATGCTTTTACTTTATATGCTAAAAAACAATACATTCAGAAAACACTCAAAGCCGGTAGATATTTGACAGTTCAAAACAAACCCTCCTATTTTAAACACAAATAAGTAATGTTTAGTTTCAATCTTTTGTATTAGAAGATTAGGGAAACTGTGTGCAACTCAAAAAGCACTGAAGTATGGCTTTATACGTACAGTATTAACTTGATAAGATTTAGCAACGGAAGAACTTACCTTGTTCTTCGCTTCCAAGCTTGCACCAGCGTCAACGAGATGCTTCACCACCTGATCGTAGCCCGAACGTGCAGCCACCCACAACGGAGTCTCATCAGCCTTAAAATAAAAACCAAAGTAAAGAAAACGAACGAGAAAAGAAGTTTTCTTTTTACCCTGAACGACATGGTTTAGGTTATTAAAAAAAATTGGATTAACAAGTAATCATAAAAACAGTTTGAAAATAATCGTAACACTCTCGGCCTCGAAAAGATAGGAGAAAAAAAACAGAGTTTGATAATGCCTTACAAAGCTTTTTTACTTCATATAATACTCTAATCTTTAGCTGAATAGACCGACAGTTATTTGACAATAAATTGATAAATTATGTTTAGTGTCAATCTTTTGTATTAGAAGATTAGGGAAATTGTGTGCATCTCGAAAAGCGCTGAAGTATGGCTTTTTATAGACAGTATTAATTTTAAAGCACAAGAACTTACGTTGTTCTTCGCTTCCAGGTTTGCACCAGCGTCAATGAGATGCTTCACCATTTGATCGTGGCCCCAATAGGCAGCCGCCCATAGCGGAGTCCCACCATCCTAAACACAAATTTATAGTAAATAAAACACACCAAAAAAAAAAACGTTTGATAATGTCTTGCAAAGCAAAGCTGTCGTACCTAAGTTAAGAAAAGGTTTTGAACATTAAATATAATTTCAATAGCATTAAAACTAAAAAATTTTCGATACATAAAACCGCATTTTATTTTGTTTTGTTTTTGTACATTTTCTCTCCCGTTCACCCGGCCACACATATATAATATTTCATCAATAAATTGATAATAATATATTTATAAATTTGAATAAAAATATAAGAACCTAATTCAAAAACCTTGGTATCCAAAAATGTCTTTAACCCCCATTTACATCAGGTTAAGGTTAAAATTAAATTTAGGTTAAATTACTTCAGGTTATACTTACCAAGTCTCTCGCATGGATATCAGCACCATTTTGTATTAGGTACTGAAATGTCTCCTTGTTGCCAGCCACGGCAGCGCGATGTATTGGCTGTTGCTGGAACTGAAGAATAAACTTCACTTAATCAATCGTGGAAAAAAACTGTCAACCACCAAAAAATGCATTGAATTTTTACAAGCAGTACATTTTTTTTCGTTTATGCTAAGATGCAAACCGATATCCTCATGCGAACAGCAGTTGACATGTTTTGATTGATATTGTTTTTATTTAAAGCTTTGGATATTAAGATGGTTAAGATAAAAGAAAAACAAACTTGGCAACTGATTTGTTTTAAATTTAGTATCAGTGTCAATTTAAGGATACACCGGAGGCTTTTTGATAAATAATTTTTTTTCAAAATTAATATCACAGATTTGGTTTTTGAATTTGTGGAACAGTTCGGAAATATCTTTCGATATTCGAAAACTCCATGTTAAAATGTAATTTAGTTTTTGAGTTATAGCAAAAAACGTATTATGGCCAACTGAGACGAGGTGTGAAAGCGTTGACAGTGTCTGTAGTAGAGCATAATTCAAGCCACAAATTTCGCCGCGGTGTTTGGCTTCTCTTTGTCCGTATACTTGTGCTCATCACGAGCCCCTCCGCAAACATGTTCTGTCTTATCTACGATTTTTTGTTGTCAAAAAAACTTAGTCGGGTAGAAGTTTATACATATCAAGTCAATACAAGACGAAAAATTTAAGCCACATGTCTCGCGCTTTCCACACTCCCGTATAAAACCCAAGTTGTTGCTGTATCACGTATATGTACGGCCGGAGCGGCAACATTGTTCTTCGAGTGTTTGTATTGTTTTTGCTTTCGCAGTTAGATTTAGAAATTGGCACTGATGTTTCAAAGTTGCACACAGAAACGAAAAGACCAATATTTTTATTCGTCGTGCGGTAAGTAATTTATGCAATGTTGTAACGTTACAACCCCGAAAGTATTCTTAGATAGTTTGACACGTATTCAGCTAGCTCCGATTACTAGCCAAACGACTATTGGCCGCAGGGTGAGGAAGGTGTGAACCACAATCACCCCTATGCAAACAGAGTAAACAGTTCTGCTGGATAGAAAACTCGTTTTTTTTCGAGTTCGAATTTCAGCAAAAATTCGTGATTTAATTCAAGAGGATTATTCTCCCTTAGTATTTTATCAATTTAACTGAAATTTGGAACAGTGTTAAAAAAATATCCCAAGTCCAAAACCGTGTCTCAGTTTTTCTTTAAGCCGTTTGTTTCTTGAATAAGAAGTGTTTACTTCGAAAAACAAGCGAAGTTTCGAAAGCCAAACTTCAAAAAAGCATAACTAATAATAAAAAAGCAATTAAAATGATTACTGAGAAACGTCTTTGACTTGCAACAAAAAACAGCGGTATTCGTCCCAATGCGCGGGAGAATAAACACTCCGGGAAAACGTGTAGTTTTCGAGAAAAACGATTCTTACTTGTTTTCAAATAAAAAAAATGTAAAAGAATAATTGCAGATACTAAAACTTTGTTCTTTCACCTTTCAGTATGGGTATAATGTTTTGCTCAAAGCGCGGGTTGAGTATCTTTACGGCCGCAATAAAAAACAGCACTCATAGTCTCCTGTGTATCCTAAATTTTCGGAATCATCAATCATAATCGTTCTAATCATCATCATCATTATTATTATTATTATTATTATTATTATCATTTTTATTAATATTATTTTGATAGTCATCCTAAAAAATTAAAAACTAGCTTAAGCTACGATTTATATTCTGACCCGTAAAAAGCTGGTGCCGGGTGTCATATTCGTGATCAGTGTAGTGATCAGCCTGATGACAGACAGGAACTCTTTTCGCACATCAAACGTTGTAAACTATATCTATCGGTCCAGAAAAGTATTGTTTTCCATTTTAAACAAGCAAAAATAAAAGATGATAAAATATTAAAATCTTTGTTATCAAAAATCCCGTTCTCGAGTTCTATGACACTTTTCCTTGCCCTGCCACGATGTCCAAAATACGTATGAGTATTTCTGTTCTAAATCATTCGGAAGTGACAAACAACTAAAAACCAGTTGTGTGATTTTTTGTGAAACTAAACTAATTGATCAGACTTCTTGCTAAAACTTACCAAATTGAACAAAAGTCAAAAACAGGAAAACAATCAAACTCAGTGAAAATGACCTCTCTTTTCATCTCGAACAACAAAATTTAGGTTCTAAACACACGGGTTCAACACGAAAGGAAAAACGTTGTTATTGCCTCTACGGGCGCAGATTTAGGGTAGGGGCCGGGCGGATTACAGTCTCATTTTTTAAAGGAACAACAAACTTTGTTAACTAGCTAAATGTAATTATCTTGATTAAGTTGTAAAAGTGAGTCTAAAAACCAAATCGTGAACTTCGTTTTTAAAATCCTTGTTCAGGCCTTTGTTTATACTTCCTTTAAAAAAGGTTTCAAGTAAATGTAGTTTAAAACAGTGTTCGACATAACGTTACAATGTTTTGTCAAACACTATATTTCGGCTGGCCAATCTAACTTTTGTTCGGGTAATGAAGTATAAAACTGTCATGTTGCAATTTTAAACGTGATATTACAGTGATTAGCATGTTTAGAATTGGTATGTTTCAACACGGCAAGATTGTATGCATTACAATTTAGCTCACAATTTAGTGATATAACTCGTGTATCGCGAGAGAGCAACAGGTTTGTAGTTTCTGAGTTATCAATATTGTTACTTCATTTGCATTTAGTCTTTGTGAGCTTCGCTCAGAGTACACTATGTTTTGTGTTACGTGAAGTATATAATCATGTGCTTGTACTTGGAAAATTTTATCGAGTTGTGTTGCAGTCGTTGTGTTGAGTTGTTAGTTTATTTTAGTTTAGTTTTTTGCAATTTCTCTCCCGTTCACCCAGTCACACATATATGATAAAATTATGAATTCTTATGAAAATACAAGAATCTGTTTCAAAAACCTTGGTAGCATAAAATACCATGGCCATTTGCATAAGAACCTACTCAGGCTACATTGAAAAAACCAGTAAGAACGTATACATTATCAAGTACGTTGATGCTAGTAGTCACTGATACCAGGTTATACTTACAAAGTCCCTTGCATGGATATCAGAACCCAGGTTTATTAGGTACTGAATAGTCTCCTTGTTGCCACTCTCGGCAGCAAGATGAATTGGCTGTCTCTGGAACTGAAGAAGAAACGTCACTTAATCATTCATGAAAAAACTTGTCAAACAGCAAAAAGTTGGTTGAATTCTTACCAACAATAGATTTTGTTTTCATTTATGCTAAGATACAAACCGGTGTCCTCATATACGAACAGCAGTTAACATGTTTTGATACTGATATCAATTTTATTGAAAGCTTTGGATATCAAGATGATTAAGTTAAACCAATAATCAGTTTTTTTTTCTAAGGAAAAACACTCGGCAAAAATTACTAACTATAAAAAAGAATACGAAGAGACAATTATGGAATTGAAGCCACGTAAACAACCCTTCAAAATGTCTTTTAGAACGTTTGTATCTTGTTCCGTTCCGTTTTTTTAAAAGCGCCAAGTCTTATTTTTACAGGAAGATTCTCAATGATTATTGCACAAAAACCCGCACAGAAAAACGCCGTCTCGTAAAAATGATGATAAAATTGGACGCCCCCAAATACACTAAAGTGAATAAACAAACATATTTCATGACTTGTGACCAATAGTATAACACCGGGCCGAGGGTGTTTATTGAAAAACTTACAGCAGGGCACAACCCATCCTCTCCCCCCCTCTCCCCTTATTATTCTCCGAATAAATTTGCCTGATAATCCTGTTCAACAAATGCCAGTTTACTGAAAAATGCTAGCATCCGAGGAATTAAGAGACAGAGTGAGAGAGAGAGAGAGAGAGAGAGAGAGAGAGAGAGAGAGAGAGAGAGAGAGAGAGAGAGAGAGAGAGAGAGA
>JAOBAT010127964.1:0-35720 GCA_026413305.1 Hydrozoanthus tunicans
CACTGGAAAACAAACCCAATAAATACAGCCACTGGAAAACAAACCCAAGAAATACAGCCACTGGAAAACAAACCCAAAAAATACAGCCACTGGAAAACAAACCCAAGAAATACATACACTGGAAAACAAACCCAAGAAATACAGCCACTGGAAAGCCATGCACTCCAAAAGTACAGACACAGAAAATTTAGACACCAGGGCCCAGTTATCTGTAGGCCTATAAGCACTAACCAAGGATTGAGCTTTTAGCTTACATTCTTGAACCTTTCAGAGACTAATCTAAGCTGTAGTTCGGCAAATGACAAGGGTTTTTCCTTTGAAATCTTAAGCAGTAGTTTGTATAAACTGTTTCAAAACCCTTCCTTAGAGAAGAAATAACTGTTTCGATTTTGGTTTAACCCAAAGTTAAAATATCCAGCTTTTGAACAACCCACCCAAAAACTACAAACATCGTAAATATAGACTCTGGAAGTAGAGAGACAACGGAAATCAAGAATCAAGGAGTACAGATGGTGGATTGGAAACCCTGACTCAAGACGTACAGACTAGAAGTACAGAGTCAAAAAAGACAGGCACCGAAAGTACAACCTCTAGACCAGAAGTACAGAAATCGGGAGTACAGACTCCAGGGCTAGGTTGTTCGAAGGCTGGTTAACTTTAACCTTTGGTTAAACCAAAACTCAAGCAGTAATTTCTTTTTAAGGAAGGTTCTTTTAAAATATAGTTTTACTATTCCACAGAAGATGCACAGATACTGCTCAAATTTTATAATCTATTTACATTAAATTTAAACAGAAATTCCAGTTCAGCATAGCTGGTTTAAATAGCGATCTGTACAGAATAATATGAACTAGACGCTATGCTAGCGTGTACTCAGGCTAATATGGGGATTTCAGCTGACAGTGTTAACAAACCTTTTCAAATTTTTAAAACAATTTCGAGGCATGAAACACAATCGTGACGCGACCGTGACACATGTCTTCTCGCGCTAGCACCGCAGACCGTCAATACATTAAGTACCGTGGGCTTACTCATTTTCACTGACGACGATAGACTCATAGATTGATAGATTGATAGAAAAGGCAGACCTCGACTCGTCCTACCACAGGTAGCACGAGTAATAAATTACAAAAAATAAAAATGAAAGCAAGAAAACAAAAAAAAGAAATTATTCAAAGGGTTCATAAGGGTGAAATTTAACTGAGGTGGTTAAAATGTTGCTTGACTTTTGGTTTAAAACTAGTGAGAGACTGAACTTGGTGTAAGTTATCAGGAAGAGTGTTCCAGGATTTAGCGGTGTTGTATTTAAAAGATGTTTGAAATTTAGTCGTCTTGGCAAGTGGCAGCTTCTATTGGATTGGAAACAAGTGCGTAGTCAAAAATTATACTCTAAGTTAGCACCAATCGGCCTAGATGGGCCCAGGAGAACAAATACAAATAATTATACTCACGTGGAGGCAGCTGGATCTCACGGTGCCTTCTCAGTTGAAGTGGAACCAAAGGCTTGGTGCCAGCATTCTCCTTGAGAACGTCCTCCATCATATCTATTATCTTAAGTGCTTCCTAGAATACAAGGGTAGAAAACTTTGTTCATCTTGTTATCTTGTCACTCAAAGACCTTCAGGATTTGGTGGTTTAGAAGACAATGTATACGACACTTCAGTACAATTAATCAATCAATCACTACTTACTTTTTAAGTTAAGTCAAAAACAGTAAAATAAGAACTGCTCCTTCGATAAACAGATGAAACCGCTGCCTGGTTAGCCCAGTTGGTGAGGCCAGCAAGTTCAATAGGAAGCTTCCTTTCGTAGCACAACTTTACGGCCATGTTTTAACCTGGCCGCTGCCTGGTTAGCTCAGCTGGTGAGGCGCCAGTCTGTGGTGCATGTGGCACGGGTTCGATTCCTGGTGCCGGACTTTCAACTTACTAACCAACAATTATTTAGGAAACCAGGAACAAAGCTCCGAGTTGCAATTGGCTACAATAATCTCATATCCAACAAGCGCAAATGGGATAACTGTCTTAAATTAAATGCGCTTTCTGAAACCTTCGGTACTTGAATACAATACGATTTTTAAAATTTGTTAGACTTCTGCACAATTTTTTCAATTGGAAACACTTTCCATATGTTAAAGTTCATTCGGTATATCAGCTGATAACTGAGATTGAACGAGCCAATCAGAACGCTAGAAACGTAATATTCGAGGTTGAAAATTTAACAAACAAAAGTTATTCTAACCTCTTCTGTAAGGTTCCCCTGCAACGAACATTCTACGTGGAGTCTGCCAAGTAGCTCGGGAATAAAGGCTTGTAGTTTGTCCACGGTAACCTCTGGTTAAGATTACAACAAATTGTTTAACACTTCACTAAATTAATATAGACCCTTATCACGATGGAGCCATTTGTTACTAATCCTTTATTATTGTCCTACAAGTCTCGACATCACGATGAGGTTTGCAGGGGATAAATAAAGCACTACATGGCCGCCTCGTGATAAGGGTCTTGGGATGATTTTAGAGTCTGGGTTGTAAATTTTGTTTATGGTAAAAAAAGAATATATTCTCAAGACTGTATCTAAACGTCGATAAAGCTAAGTCCGGCACATCGTAGTGGTGGATACATTCCGAGAGGCAAAGCGTCTTGAATTGGGTTATTGGATTTGGATTGCAGTTGAAATGGTATCACGATCATTCTACGAGAGAGTAGAAAATTGTGGAAAAAATTCAATGTCTGAGGAAGCTGTAAAATAAGGAAACTTGGTGTCTAATGGTAGGAAGAAAATGGTTTTCTAGCTGGCAAAAAAATCGTTAAAACACTACATTAGTGACAACAAATGCGCGCTCACTGATGAAACCAGCAATAAGGCATTTTCACAATCGTGTGCAGTGCCAGTGTTTTAGGCGGGCCACAAGTCTTACAAATGTTTTGGTTTTCGAGATATAAAATTGTTTTGCCTTTGTACGGTATTTCATAATGATTTGCAGTGTTTATTTCCCATTGTTTGTCAGGCTGACATTCCGTGACATTTGTAAAACCTGTGGCCCGCCAAAACAATGGGACACACGCACTGCACATGATGGTGAAAATACCTAATTGACAAAAACTGAATCATTTAGTGTAATAAGCCAGTTCGAAATTCCAAAAACACAAGGGCTTGTCGGGATAAAATGAAATATTCAGCAAACTTAACAAAAGAATAATAACGAATTCCCTTCCCGCTTCATTTCGTTCCTATGTTTAAGTTCCATGAATTTTACGTTTTATCCCAACTCGCGCACATGTTTCTGAAATGTTGAACTGGCTATTCTCGCTTCCTTAGCTTGATCAGTGCAACAAAAGGCCTCTTCACGACAGACCGAACAAACGAGGCAACGAAGATGTTTAGTAGTAAAATACTCTTACCATCCAGTGCTTCTAAGAGTTCAGTTTTGTGCCAGCACACTTCCTCCATGAGAAATGAGGTGTAGTAGAGAGCGTGTTGGTGTGGCTGCTCCGCTTTGAAGTTCTTTAAACCTCTTTGATACTGTAAGGCAATAAAAAAAATTAATATCAGAATACAACACAGTAAATGATTTAAACCTCTTTGATACTGGCAATAAAAACATTGATATTGTAATACAATACAGTAAATTATTTAAACCTATTTGATATGGTAAAGCAATGAATATATTAATTTATCTAAATCTTTTTGATACTGTAACGTAATGCAAAAACAATGACACCAGAATTCAATAAAACACGACAAAATACAATACAAAACAAAACGTTGCAATACAAAGCAAACAATACAACACAGAACTACGCAAGATAAGGTAAGGGGCAGTATAGCTAAAACACAAGTTTAAAGGGTTTTTTTATTTCATCATTCAACAACAACTCTCGTACCTAAATGGACTATGAGCAGGCTATCGCTAAACAACATTCAGAAATTGCTTTCAATACAGGCATGGGCACGGATGTATCTTCTCCAAATTTCCTGCCCCGCGTGTCTCCACGAAAAACACATGATAACCATGAACTTTGTTTGTCAGAGCATTTGAGTGTTTAAAAGTGAAAAAAACCTAAATGATTCGGTTATCGAGATGCACAGCCTGCCGCGTGTCTATGGAGTTATAGACGCACGCATACGTCATACAAAAAGCGCATTACCAGTTTATATACATGTTTTAAATCAGTATAAAAAACTATGTACAGTAGTTCCCTTAAGAATACCGAAAATAGATAGAAGTATTCTACGCGAAAATCACGAAAGGAAGTTATTCCTTACCCTTTCCTTTATCAACGGAAACCTTTTGGGATCAACAGTGAACTTAGTCATCCTTTCAAGGATCTTCTGCAGCAGGATTCTCTGCTTGTGGTTGTAACCCTTCACACTAAGCTGCGGAAAGACACTTTAGATTGGTAAATGTCCATTAACTACCATGGTTGAGGAACTGGGACAGGACCAATGGCCCCTAAATAATTTTTTGACTAACAACAGAAACTTTTGAACAGGAATTTCAGATTTTATAACGAGCTATTACAATTTTCATTGTGTCGCCCCGAAAATAATTTTTGCTCCCGTCGTCCATGCCAACTCAGAAAGCGTTGTGTCTCCTTTAACAAGACACTTCACTTGGCTTGTTTCCATTCCACTCATATATAGATGAGTTCCATCTTCTGCAGGAGGCTAACCTGCGAGATGGATTAGTGTCCTGTCCAGGGAAAGCTATACACTCTTATTCACTCAAGACGACAAGCAAGACAGTTACCCAACTTGTTTCCAGTCAGCTCTGCTTTGTATATGGATATCAGATTAAATGCGATGGACAGGGGCGTCAAAGGCTTAACACTACAGAAACCGGGGATAAGCAAATGTCTTGTTTGGTATGTGCTATGTAACGAGAACTGGGATGTCGAGGAATGGCTTAGAATAAGGGGTTAAATAAGCACAAGCATAAGTCAGGTTTCGTCTGCTTTTCTCAAAGCAAAGTTTAAGGACTTTTTTAGGACTTTTGAAGGTAAGATTATTGGTGTTTGAGGGCCTAAGCCATGGGACATCAACCACCAGAACTGACCTAAAACATGACTTTTTAACGATAATGATTTTCCTGGAAACAGTTGTATAGTTACTGGGTTCGTCCGCTTTTCTCAAAGCAAAAATTTAAGGACTTTTTAAGGACCATGACTGATTTTTGTAAAACTTAAGGACATTTGAGGCCTAAAACGGACCCAGACGAGCACAAGTACAGGAAAATCCAAGTGTGATTTTGCGTGAAATAAGCACAAGAAAAAGAAACATTTTCCTTTCTCTTGTGCTTATGTCGTTCGTTTCACCAGTGTTAACGTCCGTGAAACAAGTCACCAATCTACTTTGCGCATGCGTATTTTTCATTTTCTTGTGCTTACTTCACATGTTGTGTGCGTGCTTATCACAAGTGTGCGCCTGGCTTAAGTCAATCCAATGGCAGTAAAAACGAGACTACTTACGAACATTCCGTACATAGTGTTTTGGAGTTTGTACGAGACGCCAGCGATCTCGGCAGCGTATGCATATTCATTCAGTGAATCTTGTAGCATCTCCACGAACAGGTAGGCCATATTACAATGGCAGGGATCAATATATGCTAACGGACTACAACCAAAAAAGATATGTCATCATGTATGATAAAGCTAGAATAAACAAATGGTTAATTGGAACGTCTTAGTTGCTGCGCATGTGTTGTATTTAGAATAACAACCAAGATAAAAAATTTCAAACCAGTTGGTTATAATTACAAGTGAGGTTGATATTAATCTGGTTAATTCAAGGATACATATTCAGCCAAATGGTTCAGGTCGGAAATCCAACAACAAATTCAACTCAATAAATTCTTTCCACGTTCAAATCATTTTTGACGTTTTTGCAGCAAGTTCTAATTATAACTTTAAAGCTGGTGGAGCAAGGAGGCAATCTATCAAAATGTTTTTTAGCGTAACATTTTTCCAAATGACTGGAAAAGCATACAGTGACTGACACTATAAACTCTAGTAATTCAAATAACTTAAATTCCACAAAAAGTCCTCTAAATAATAAGTTTCAGGAAGTAACATAAGCGACACTCAAATAAAATTCACACCTCTGTATTCCTAAAAAAGCTTTCGCCTTCAGCACTATTTTAAAATAATTAATAACTGATTTTCAGAAACACCAAACTGAAGTTACCTGGTAATTTCAAAGAATAGACAGGCCTTGGGAAGAAGGAAGGTGTCGTCTTGTTTAAACCAGACTTTGGACAAAGGTGAATTCTATTGGGGAGAGAAAGAAACAACTAGTTATCACACTCCACATTCTAGCAGCGGGGACTTCAACAACAAGGAAGGCGATGGCAACATAGAACAACAGTGAATATAGCCTGCACAACAAGCGTTTCTGTTGGATATTGGCGAGAATTCTTTTTGTGGCCGCGTGAAAATTGTTGCGAGAACAAAAAACGCTTGGCCAGAAAAAGCCCTGTACAATAACTTCTTGCTGGAACGCACCATGCCGGTCACCAGTGCGCCAATGTTTCCAAATTTATAACGTGAAAACTTCAGTTCTGGAGTTCTTGCAACTAAGGAAACGAAAAAACAAACTTTTCTCAATCTTCTCTTATTCTTATGAAGGAAACTTTAATCTTTTTCTGTTTACAAAGAAAAAATACAACAAAAGGGATGACAAATGAGCCAGATATGTTTGATAAAACAGTTAGTATAGATTTTCACCCCCTAGGTCAGGAAATACCCATTGTAAAATGAAAAAAAAAGTTCAATCAAGCCAGTGTGAACACCTAAAGTAATTTATAACCTACCTTAATTAACTTTGGTACTGAAGGTGACTGAAAGAAGGCAGTAGAAAAAGTCAGTTAGCAAGCAATGGAAAAATCCTAAGAATATAAAGCTTAGTGTACTGATAGAATGAAAAATAATGATTTCGTTGCCAGGTAAGGTTAAAATCCCTGACATCTATCGCATGATAGCCTGTTTAGATAGTCTGATTCCTCTAGAATAAATTACCTCAAACACAGTAACTGACAGGTTTTAAAAAACTTAAATTTACCATATACATTTTGACGGTGTTACATAAACACTATGCTATTACAGTTAACCAAAAAGTAATAGTAGTATATGTTTGTTTAAATACAGTTATACGCCACGTGTACATACCTTGTCAAATCTACCTGATTTACATTTATTTATAGCAACTAATAAAGAAAAAAAATCTAATATATAAGCTGCAGTGGGATAATGAGTGGCAACAAAATGATAAAAATGGTGTTCCGCTCCCACCTGTCGGGATACATTAGTTTTTTATCAACACGTGTACAAAATTTGTGTTAAATACAGACCCAAACTGACAGAGGTGTTTGTCAGTGAGACACATGATGTGTGACGAGATTTAATATACAATACAATACAGTACATCAAACTTGCCACCTATAAGTGGCCAATGCTAACAAAAAATGAATGCTGGCAGCCAAAGTTGCTGGAACTTGCTACTATTTGGAATCTTAACTTAAGAACCGAGTGCAAAGTCTGTGGAAAAATTCTTGCCCATGGTCTTTCACGGTACAGATTGGGTGCAGGGAGACCAACAGCAAATATTTTCCAAAACAGACCAAGCAAATGAAGTTTTTAAGATGTTTATTACATGGCTTCAGTCTTAAATCAGTAAATAAAGGGAACTAACAGTTATCTCTACGCGCTCGCATTGACGAGAAATCGGTCTAAGAACTTCCCGGTCCTGTATGGGAAGTAACTGGATCAATTTTCAACCAATCAGGGTGCAGGATTTGGTTATTGGCCCTAGAAGCTTGACTTGCAATGTAATATGCATTGTAATGAGGAAAAGTTACTGTTTCTGTACCTCTTGGCGTTTGCCTTTGATTTCAAAATCCGTTGGAATGAACTCGTTTCTGTCAGGAAGACCGAGTGACGGATTTGGAGTAACACTGCTCCATTCCTGTATGCATTTGCAACAAACAAGAGATCAGAACAAGTTGCTTTTAACTTTGACATGCACTGCAAACAACTCAACATCACACAAGAACCTTGTTAGCACAGCTGCCTGATAAACTCGGTTGATAAGGCACCACTCTATTTTGCAGGAGAACTGGGTTCGATTCCTGGTGCTGACCTTTACTCAGGGAAGGTGCTGCCTTTGCATAAACATTTGCAAACAGTTAGACCTTCACATCTTTTCGGATAAGGACAAAAACCTGTCCCATAGGTCCCGGATGGCAGACCTGGTAGGGGACTTCGAGCCCTACCGCCTGTTTTTCCTTGATTCTATGAAGCAAAATGTTATAAAACAAACAAAACAAAATCAATGATTTTTATATTTCTTTGTTTGCTTTTTAGCCTGGTAGGAAGTTTTTTAGGGTGGAAAGTTCACAGGGCATGGTGTTGCCGCCATCTTGGAATTTGTGGTCAAGTGGCACTGGGTGTGCTTGACCATGAATTCCAAGACAGCGGTATCGCAGGCTGCTTGTTACTTGGAAGACGAGTCACAATTTTTTAAAATAATTTTTATACTTTATCTTTTTTTCCTTTTACACATTCCACTGTTTCAGTCACTGGAAAATATTAGAAGTTCTTAACTATTAATGAAATCAGTCGCTAAAGATTTGAGCATGCAGTTCTTCCTACTTGCAGCTGGGGTACCCAGTCCCAAGGAGGAAAGTTTCCTACCCAGAGAAACCCTGCATTTTGCGTTTACATTAGTCTCCCTAGGGCGTTATCTCTTGACCCTTTAGAGGGGTAAGTGTACTGTAGTGTGTCCCCTTGTCCTCATAGGCACCATTTCCCCAATTTGAGATTTTTTGCCCCCACAAAGGACTAGAACGAGTAAAAATTTGCGTTAGTGGTGTATCAAACTTACTTGTATCTGAACTTCTGGCAATTTTTCCAACGAATACTCAGTGCCATACCATTGCTCTGTTTTGCTGGTTTTGCCTTGAAACTCTTTTGAGATTATCATTATCCTGCATGGAATAACATCAGTGATACTCTTTACTGTTGCCAGACACAATTTGTTGGAATACAGCATTATTTTTTGGAAAAGATTCACATCTGTTTCATTGAACCGAATTAGAAAGTGCCTAAAAGTACTATTCACTAGCCATTCAGAATGTGTGAAATATTCTATTCACAAACAAATCAGAATAAATTATGTTCAAGTACTTCTCACTGTACGAAATTAGAACACATGAATAGCATTTTAAATAAGTGGCATGTATTGAAGTATAAATATAAATGTCCTTGATTTAATCACGAATTTCGAGAGACTTTCCTAACAAAGCTTTATATTGTGGAGACAGGATAGTCTGACAATTTACCTGACTTTGGTGGGAACCAGATGTTCAATGACCATCTTGATGAGATCTGGTTTAAAACAAGTCATTAAGTACTGACCTGTCATTATCTCTCCTACGGGGTATTCCTAAACATTCAAAAAAAGTGGTGTCAAGAGTATTTGCATGTTCATTCAAAGTTATTTGGCTTGAACCAGATGTTCAATCACCATCTTGATGAGATCTGCTTTGAAACAGGTCATTAAGTACTAGCCCATCATTATCTCTCCTACTGGGTGTTCCCATAGTATATAGTCGCAAAAAGGTGGTGTCAGAAGTGATGATTGCATGTTTGTTACATGCAGAAATTCAGACAGTGACAAAGTATTTTATAAGTTTTAACCCGATAGAATCAACTCTAACAAGATATAAATTATGTTATGGTTCAGGTTTATTCTTTGTTTAAACTTCATTTTCCTTTGTTTTTGGATAAGAAAATGTTTGAAAATGGATTTGAAATAAAGAAAAATAAAACTTAAAAACAAGGTCAAAATTGAACCACAACAAATACTACAATGTGATACAAAATAATGTAATACTGCACAGTAATACAATACCATATAGTGCTGTACCAGATTCCAAGGGGAAATGTTATAGCTGAAAAACTAGTTTTGTTTCCAACATATCTGATCACTTACATGAAGTGAGCGAGCCATAGCAGACACAAGACCTCTGGGACTTTCTTTGTCTTTGAAGTTAAACTTAAGCTCAGCAAGTGCCTGCAATGAAATTTTAAGAGACAGTTAAATGTGATTTGTCAAATTAGCAGTATTCTTTAACATTAGTTTATCTAAGCTACTATCAAAGTGGTTACCAGATATGTTAAGCACTAAGCTAATTGTGATATCCAGTACTGCATGATGTCTATGATCAAAAAAAATTGTTAGTGCTTGAAAGATCTAACTGTTAGTGCTTGAAAGATCTTTGTAGGGAACAAAGTGGAAATGGATCACGTTCATTCAGTAATGATTGTTATTACATAGCGAGCAAAATGTCTTCGATTTGATTGGATATCAAAAGGGTCTTATGTATCCTTCAAATTTTGACAACAAAAAACCACGCTTCCTGACCATTGTAATATTAGGTTGACGCAGTCTCCGTCGGTAAGCCTTTCAGGGTGTGTCATAAAATAAGAACTTTATATTTAATATTTTATATTACCCTGCACTCTTCGAACACCCATTCTTGGGGATCCTGCTGCCTAAGCATCAGTAGATACTGAAACACACACCTAATGATTTCACTCACATGTTCTGTAAAGAGATACAAACCAACGTGATCACACAGTGTGCTTGGCTGACTGGCTTATCAGTAACTGACATTTTTTCTCCACTAACCCTTTCAGCCCCAGCTGTACTGGTCAACTCTCCCAACTGAGCTCATATACTTTACATGGAACAAAGTTGCATTTACACATAACTATGCCAATAAAGGACAACACTCCATGGTTATTTCTTGGCTTGGGCCGAGCTGTACTGTGCTTAAAATTCCATGACCAAACTCCAAGCTGGCCCAATAGCTCAGTTGGTTAGAGTGACGTAGATCTGTTTCGTAGGTTCAAATCCAACCAAGATCAGAGATTTTTTTTATCCTTGCTGAGGGTATATGGGGTTCTGTAGATCAGCGAAACTTGAAATATACCTGTTCCAGCTGTGGTAAGGTCTCACTCAGCTTGAATCTACATGTTGTAAAGTTTTACTTTTCATCTTCTGCAGCTCATGTTGTTTGATGACTTCTAATTTTATCTTATTTTGTATAAGTTTTGTAAGAAGTTTGATGTTAAAAACTGACTGAGGCTGAAAGGGTCAAAAACATACACTCTTTAGTTTGATAAAATGTCAGTCTCATTAAATTTCAAAATAAAAGTAAAAACAAAAAATGATACAAAACTAATAATAACAATAATTATTAACCTTTTTTGCCCCAAATACAACAAATGATGTACTGCTAAATTCTCCCAATTAAAATCCATACTTTAGTGTTACCAGTTTGGGGAATTTTGCTTTTTATCTTCACTAGTTTTCAATGTTTGATTAGTTTCTGTTTTCTCATTATAGAACAATGTATGTAAGGAGAAGTTAGATGTTGATACACTGGCAGGGGTTAAATTAGATAATTACCTTGATGCCATTGAATTACATAAAAATTTGTATTTATCTGATAGTATTAAGCTTATCTGAAGATGGCCGTTGGATGATATTAATTTGAACTATCATAATTAAAACTAAACATGGAATAGTTTCTCATATTAAACCTAATAATTCAAATCAGTTCATATATTTTATCATAAACCACACAAAGATTTAAATTTGTAAAGGGTTTTCAAGAAACATGCACATTAGATATATAAAATAGATTACAAAATAATACATGTTGAAGGTGTTTGAGATGTTTATCATAAAGAAGCCTATACAGAAAAGCCTGGTGAGTTTGTAATGTGAATTCTAGGAATAATATTAAATGTGGTATTTTAAAGAGTGAAAAATAACAAAGTCATTATAAAAATATTAATCATAGCTAACACAATAGGGAGTTCAATGTAACAATGAGTGCCAAACTTACTTAGCCCTTCCACGGTCAGTTCAATGTTACAAATGAAGAACATAAAACCTTTAGCGCCTTCTACTGCACCAGCCAACAAACCATGTGCCCAACCTGTGGTATACAATAATTTGCAGTTCAGTGTAGATTCAGATTCAACTGTACATGTTATAGATCTAAGCTAAATCCTTCATTGAGCCCAAGTGGATCATTAGGCCGGTGCTCATCTTCAATTTTTGTAGTGCTTTAGAAGCAGATGAGAGTCTTTGACTCCCCCTGGACAGGCCTAGAACAGGTACTCATTTATACAGCTGAGTTGGCTAAAACAAGTCAGGTTAAGTGTCTTACTCAAGGTCAACACAAGTAATCTGTACATGTTTGGGGCTCAAACTTGCAACCCTAGAATTAAGGGTTGCTTAACTGCTTGGCCACTGTGCTGTCGACACATTTGAGCTTATCAACAGTAAGCAAAAAATTGCACGAACTTGTTCATAGATTTGCAACTTTATGGTTGCCTGTGATTTTTTAAAGCCTCAAAGCACACTTGCCTTCAGCTTGTACAGTGTTCATAGAGAGCTTTCAAATATCATTCAAATTCCTACCCATAATTATGTCATAAAAAAAACTCAAGATATATCTGTTTTAGCAATTTAATTTCCTATATATACACAAACTAAACCACATGAAAAAACTTCACCTCTTGCTTTAAGTTCTGACAGCAGGCTTCCTTCTCCTTCATGACCAAGAAGATGAGATACATAATGACTTGGCTGCAGAGCAATAAAACTTATTCATTCATCAACTCATTTAAATATTGATTATCACTCATTTTTGGTAAATATTTTAACTTGTAGAAGTGTTTTCATTGCACTGCAACCAGAATGCACTGTGCAACCTGAAAGAGACTTGTTTTAAATGATAGACACAATTATTAATGCACATACAAGGCGAATGGGAATCAACCCCAAATTCTCAATGGTTTAAATATTTGCAGCATTATCATAGCTTTGGGATATATCTACCATAAACACTCTAGTAAAATACTTTCTGGATAGGGAGTGTGTTAGAGAGTGGAGATTTATTCAAAAATTGTCAATAGCCAAAGACAGAAAAACAAGGATTACTAGCAACAGTAGTCACTATGTGTTCCTCTGGCATCACAACCATGACTATTCAAACACTACAATGTCATAGATACTGTACATTGGTAATGACAATAATAAGCCTTATGTTTTAACTCTTTTGACTTTATGATGGGATTGCGGCTTCTTTAAAACTTGAAGCTGTAGACAGTTGACTTATGAGAGGGGTTTGTTAGAGAGGGGGGGGGTGGTTGGGTTTGTTAGAGCACTTACGGTGCTTGTAGTTACTAACAACAGCTAGTAGCAAACAAATGTAACCATTTTTGCCACGTTCTAATCTCAAACTCCAGTTTCTTGGAAATTCTGCAGACTTTTTGATTGATTTGTAAACAGACACAAGTCATACTATTGATAAAGTTTTGTAGCTTTATGTAATAAATAAATTATCAACACAATGAGATGATAGAAAAAACTGGTGTTTGGAGTGTTAACCCTCCGTCAGATGCTCAGACGACGGGCTAATGCTTGAAACTTCAGCTTTTCCTATCATCTCATGGCAACGATAATTTATTTATCACATAATACTACAAGGTTATACCCACTCACCGATGTATTCAAAATTTTTTTTTAAAAATTATATACCTATTGATATAATGGTTGCGTACCTTTGAATGATAGTGTTCACTGATATCTGGAAGGGAGAAAGAGAGATTGAGGTTCCTTAAGTCTCTGACAGGAACAGTCTTCAGCTCCACCTACAGTGCAATCCAAGGTAGCATTAGTTGATAGCTTTGAACAATTAGTGTACATCTTAAAAGACTCACTTATTCACATATGCTTTGTTGGGGTAGATGGGTTAGAGTGTAGTTAAAAAAAACAAAAAAAACAACAGTAATTATAACGCATATGTACAGTAGAAGTATTAACCCTTATACTGCTAAAAACGGTTTCGTATAAACTAAAACTTTAAAACCACTGCTTGAAAACATACAATTTTCTGTTTCATTTTCTGTCTTTGTAGGTTCTGAAAATGATTGTTTGTTGCTTCAATTATGACTTCATTAACTTTTACTGTCTTATAATTAGAAGGATAATGATTAATTTTTTTGTTTCTGCAATACCTAGTTTAAAGTGACACAACTATGATCATCGGATTTCAAGAAATACTGAGGACCTTTTTTAGACCTGGCCAGCTATAATCATTGGTAAACTCTCCCAACTAGAGCTCATATTTGTCAAGGAGTAAATTTGGAGAATTTTACTTTTCATCTTTGCGTGTGATTATTGTGTGTGTTATTTAAGGAGTAGTTTGATGTTGATCACTGATGGGACTGAAAGGGTTACATTTATTAGGCTTGTAGCCTTAATATTTTGGGGAGGGTGTGATCCAGGAGGGGAAGAAGCAATCAAACACCAAAGCTGCAAGTCTTTGGAGGGCTCAAGGGACATGCTTCGGTCCTGAAACATTTTGAAAGTACAGTTGTCTGCAGAGACTGAATAGTAAAAACCAACAAAGCCAAACACAAAACTAACCTTAAAAAACGGATATTATTCACACTTATGAACTTTAAAATCAATTAATCTAGCAAAGCATAGAACATACAGTTGTTTTTTAAATAGTGGGTCACAAAAAAGTGGACCTGTGTGTGGGGTGAGGGAGGGGGGTTGGGGAGGGGGTGCGAGGGCACCCATCACACCCCTCCCCTTCAATACATGTACCTGAAGGTTTTCTTCCTGGTATGGATGATCAGGGAATTTTGGGATAGGTACATTCTTATCCTTCACATGAGCAAATAGCCTGTTAATTAAATCTGTCAACTCGTCAAGGGTTTCTGCAAAGATAACAATGAAGCCTTTACCAAATGAACCACTCAATGCCATATGTTACAATCAGCCACACTAAACTAAAGAATCAAAACAACTCACTGTGGAAATCTTTGTCGCACAAAGAGTAGATAGTTTGCACAATTTGAAGCTTTTCAAGGGTATAAAGCAGTAAATTCTCACAGGCATTGACAGTACTAGTCTACTTTTACCTTTGACTTTAGATACAAACATGTTTTTGCTCCATTTTATCACAACATTAATTATTAGTTGGAATCTTTTTTTGACACTGAACTATGCCATCTTTGCTAGTGAAGTTTGTCCTTGTAAACTAGTATCTATCTAAGCCTGGATCTAAAACTGTAATTTCTTGATTCACACTAAAAATGAGGAAATATGAAAGTCCATGACTGTTATATGACCAAATGCCATTTTTCCATGACTGAAAAACATTGAGAAACCAAAAAATCCACTGCAACAAAGCAGGCTACTCAGACTTTGCCAATTACACTTTCTGAACAAAACACTTAAATTAATCGTTTTTTTTTAAGAGCACATGCTTTCTCAAACAAGGCCACAACCCACAATAAAACTTCGTGAACTTGGCCTAGAAATGCGTTTTCAAAGTCCATGCATGACTTTTCATGACTGAGTGATCAGGCCTGCAGTACTTATTACCTTTTCCTAGCACGGCTAGCCCCATTATGTTGGAGGAATAAAAAGCTGAGTGAAATTTCAACAGCTCTTCTCTCACATCTAAATTTATCTCCTTTGGTTTTGTATCCAGTGTTAACTTATTTCCTGCAACATTAAAATAATTCTTGATTCCTTTAAAAAAGTCAGTTTTAAATACTTCAAGTTAGCTACATATAATTATATTACATCTATTTTCTCCTTACACAAATCATACAACACAGGTCATCATGTAATGAGTAAATAGAAATTGATCATCATTAAGCACAGAAAACTGCCAATGTGAAAAGCAAAACTATTTTGCAATGGGTTCTGGTTCTAGAGAATTTAGTCGTAGGCAACTTTTTGTTGTATTTGAGGCTGAAAAGGTTTATTAGGAATGATATGGAAAAAAATATTTAGGAGATCGCTAGAGCTACGTACAGTACATGTATAGTTTTTAAGATACAGTATTATAACTTTATGCTTTTAAACTTGACTAAAGATTTTATTTTCTTATTCAGATAAAGTAAGACTCAATAAACCACTAGCCCAATTAGCCAGTAGAACTCAAAGGACTACTGGCTTAATAAAACTATGAAAAGTTTCCCTTTCTTCTTTCCTTCTCGCAATCAGTCCCAAATATTCAACTAATCAGGCTACCAGTTTCAAAAGTTACTGCCCCACACTGGCTTAAGGGGGCGAGATTAGGGTCATCAGACCATGGCATCAAGTTGAGCCCTCTGCAATGTTTTACTTATGCATCAACCAACTGAAATATTGAAAACTACCAAAGATGAAAAGCAAAATTACTTTGCATGGGTTCTGGTTCTATTGATACAAGCACTGTAAACAGTCCATGAATTTCAGTTCAAGACAAGAATGGGAACCCTCACCCTTACTATGATTTGAGTCATAGTAAGGGCACACCATGACAGAGTTTTCCATCCAAGGACCTGTAACCTAACTAATTACAGAGTAGTTTATAGTAGTTTATGTTTTAAGTTTATTCAACAATAAAATTTGTTGCTTTAAAAAATCTTGTTTCTCTTATAGCATAAAGAACTTTGATCTTTGATATCATGCTGTAATTATATTTCCTCTTTGTTTGGAAAACGAATGGATTTTCCAAATTATGTACATAATTATCATAAAGATGTGCTTCTTTCCATTTGATCTGCAGAAATCATGCAAGTATAAACAGAGCCAACAGTGCTTGTTTAGAAATTTGTATAAATTATCATCTTTGCAATTTTCCATTTTTCTTATCTGATTTCCCAAACCCTGGGGGCTTTGATGCATTTTGCTCCATTTTGACAGAAAAATCGGCCCCATGAGGGTGAGATTTTGATAGCTTTTGGCACAAGTCATTGTCAAATCCCCATGTTGGCCCGGAGTGGGAGGGAGGTAGTTCAATTGACTTAGTGTTGCATAAGCAAGCAAATTTGTATCTTATCATAGAACAAAAAAAAAACATGGAAATCATGGGTTAACTTTGATTTGAGTTAAGGTAATTATTATTTAAAACTAATTCAAACTAATTTATTGACCTGTAAACTTGTTCTGAGTGTCAGGCTAAGAACCTTGTTGTTAGGTGAACTACCAAAACTTTCTACAGACCATTCAACTAAACACAATAATTATTTGTTACCAAAGCTACACCAGCAAAACACTTGACATTTGAACTCACCAGTGCCAAATTTACTGTATGGATGTGACTTTGACACAGTCGACTTCTCTAACTGGTTAAACCTCCATATATCTGTGTTCTTGTTTTTTTCATGCTCTGCATAAGAAAAAACTAACCGATCAATGTGATTGAAAGGACAAGGAAGAGCTTGGTGCAGAAAAGGCCTAAGTGACGATTTAGATTCAAAAAAATAATTTTAGAAATTCTTCATTTTTTTTGCACCTACATTATCTCTAATGTTAAAAATTTCTGTCAGTTTTTTTTCTTTAAAAAAGGTCTTTAAGCAATCGAAAATGAGCTGAAAAGATGGTAGAAATGTACATCACAAAACAAAAGAATGTGTGTAATCTTACTAATTGAATTACCATTGTTTTTACCCATTCATGCATTTCAAGTCTTTTGTTTTGGAGCAGTGGTGTTGTAAATTAAAGCAGTTCACACCAATTATTGTTTATTTAAAAACAGAATTATCTACCGGTACCTTTTCTTTTCCAGCTTCCCAAATCTCACTGTGCTTGTCTATATCATGGCAAAAGTTTGTGAACTTCATGACAAAAGCTTAAAAAATTCTTGTCCCAAAATCTCACAACAAAACTTTGATGACATCACGTGCACAGCTAAAGTTTGAGAACGTTGTGACAAAAGCTCGAAAACCCAGCTTCCCAAATCACATGGCGAAGTTAGTTTTTGATATATATAGCAGTTTGTAAACGTTGTGATAAACCCTGAAACTCTAACATATTTTTCTATATCACGGCAAAAGTTTGTGAACCTTGTGACAAAAGCTCAAAAACCTGGCTTCCCAAATCACGCGGCAAAGTTAGTTTCTTGATATAGAAGTTTGTAAACATCGCGACAAACCCTGAAAATCTCACGGTAAAAGTTTGGGAATACTGTGGCAAATGTTTGAAAATGCATCTCTAAAATTCGTGGACATCACAGCAAAATTTTTTGCGGAGCACTGCAGCAAAAAAATTGAATACACGGCTCTGCTAATCTCACATCAAGGTTTTTGTTGATATCACAACAAAAGTTTGTAAATACCATGGCAAAAGTTTGAAAACCCGGACTCCCAAATCTCATGACAAAGCTTTGTTGGTATCACAGCGAAAGTTTATGATCACTGATCTCACTGCTGCAAAGCTTTGCTGAAGTATCACGGCAAAATGCAATATAAGTTTCAATACACAGCACCCTATAAATCTAACAGCAAAAGTTTGTAAATACTGCAGCCAAGGTTTGAATACAAGTGAGCACCTCAAATCTAGCAGCAAAAGATTGTGAACACTGCACTCTGCAGCAAAAGTTTGAATACACCGACGCCCCAAATCTCACGGCAAAGATTTGTTGACATCAGGATTGACAAAAGTTTGTGAACATGGCAGCAACAGTTTGAAAAATCTCACGGCAAAAGTATGGAATAAGGCAGCAAAAGTTTGAATACACAGCGCCCAACATCTCACAGCAAAATTTTGTTGACAATCACGGCCAGGGATCGAACCGGGGACCTTAGGATTGGGCGGCAGAGTTCTTACCACTGTGCCAACCCCTCCGCTATAAATGCGAACAGTGTAATTCACTGCAGCAAAATTAAAGTTTCAAGTACAAGGCTATTCAAATCTCACGACAAAAGTTTGTGAACACTGCAGCAAAGTTTGAGCATACAGCTCTCAAAATCTCATGGCAATTGTTTGTGAACACTGTAGAAAAGTTTGAGCATACGATCTGATATTGCTTCTAACAGTAACATGAAACGCCCATAAAACCATAACTCGTTTAAAACAGCCAGGGTTGTAGCAAGGGGCCGGAAAGTTAAATATAATAAAGAGAGTGTAAGGGAAAAATGTAGTCAGCCCCCCCAATTTATCTAAGTTTGTAACTAATCTGCCCCCCCCCCAAATATTTGAACGTGCTACCGCCCCCAAGAGCTTGTGAACTTGATAATTAAAATATATTTAACTAAACTGAGGAAAACTAAAGTATAGAGCAGTGAAAAAAGTTCAAACAGGTTACAGCGGTAAACATTGTGAGAGAAATTGAAATTTTACCTGTTGGCTCCAGGTCATACCGCAGTTGTATTGGAAAGTGTTCATGGTTAACAAACTCAAAAGTGAAAACAAAACACATGATGCAAAGCAAAAGTGATCAGCAGTAAAATAAAAGTCATGCACACGAGTATTAGCAAGCAGCAAACGTACGGGTTCTGGTCAGAAGTCATAGACAAATTCAAAACAGTGCAGAGTTAAAATGGAATGTATTTTGAACATTAACTAGCAGGAGTGCGAATTTTGTAGTTAGTTCACCTGCAGCCCAAGCTTTGAGTTAGTCATCGAGAACAGATTTGTAAGACTGTGCATGTGAGGTATAACTGTGGTAAATGGTCCTTATTAGTTGTTTAATTCTGAATGTTTTGAATTTACAAAAAGATCGAGTGCTCTCCCATGCAAAGTCTTATATTAAATTCTTGTTTGGTAACTTCTGTTCCGTCTTCCGCTACAAAGTCTTACAATTCAAATCTTATTTACAAACTCAAAGCATGGACTGTGTGGTTAGTACACAACCAAAGGGCTCTTTTTCGTTTAATACGGGGTTTGACGTACGGAAAGTTAAGATATTAGGGACCTTTAGCAAGGAGGACGGAAACATCGACGAAAACGGCAGAATACAATGATGAATGTAATCGTAGCACGTTGGAATGCATTGTACTTGGCCACCTGCACGCCGCAGTCTCCAAAACTTATACGTGAAAAGCTTAATTTTGTAGTTCTTGCGGTAACGGGAATGATCAACCGAAAATATTCTCAAGCTTCATGCAGCCAGGTGTGCAAATTAAATGCTTAAGACGAACCCTCCTAAAACTAAACCGCGCGTGCATGGGTTTGCCTACTCAACTGCGCAGTTCAGTTTTAGGAGGTGTAGTGGTTGAGCGCTTAGCGTGCCCTCCTGGCTGGTATGATGAACTTCATAGAGCCTTAAAATGTTTTGAAAAAAATGTGTCTATGAATTGCAAAGACGACAACACTTGCATCCGTTATCCATTAGTGTAAAGTTCAATATCTATAGTTACTGTACATATTTTGTTTTTGAAACATTTTAAGGTATTTACTTCCCTCAAGACTGGGGATAATTTTCTCCTTAGCTCAATAGCACAGTCCAATTAACTTTCTATAGTGGAAGAGCTTTACCCATATAAATTATACTCAAACTGCTTCACAAAAACAATCGAAAATTAAAGGGGCTAAACAGCAAAACCCTGAAGTTCAAGGTTGAGGCAACTAAGAAGAAGGGCAGTCCCAGAAAGACATCCATTTTCCAATTTGGAAGATCTATTTGAACAGGATGTGAAAGACTGGCTTCTCACTGCCATGAATGTCCAAGACAGAGGGCTATGGAGAGGGCAGAAACATGTATAGACTAACCAACTGCCATGCCACACACATTGAATGACTAGAAATTTATTTTACTGGCTAGTTCTAACAGTACAGTCTGTACTTGTACCAGAAGTGACATGTTTGAAAATAACATACAAACTGGGTATACAAAGGAACCCACCTGAATCAACTGCATTCACTTCTCTATCTTTAGCATCAGCATTAAACAATGGTGCAAGGAAAAACTGGGCAAACCTACATTGGAAAAATTTTTAGTACATTATTTTCAAAAAGGCACATTTGTTATGGCATTACATGCACACCATAATTGTTTAGTATTTGTTAGAGTGTCTTGGTACTCTTTAAATTTTCAGATCTTAAGATTCTGGGTTCATTCAAGGGGGGGGCCTCGATCAGGGGTGGCCTCTTTAAGAAACATTCTATTTGTGAATTACAGTATAACAATAACTTTAAACAATGAAATGCCATGATGACTCTTAAGACAGAGTTTCAATGAACTAAAAGGTGTTGTATAAATACGAGGAAATAAGGTCGTTTTATATTAATTTATGTTATCAACAATTCTGACTGTTTAAGGGTTGCATTGAAAATACTATAACTAGTGCTGTGCTCATTTGGGGGCGGGGCTTTTTAATTTTCAGAGCTTCAGATGGGAAGCTCATTCAGGGGTGGTGCTCAATCGAGTCAATACCTTAACTCTCAAAAAAAATTAATATCTGTTTTCAGGCTGATTGAGATAATTAACATCCAACTTCTACTTATGAAAAATTTCTTCCAAAAAAGGGAATTTGGTATTGAGAAAATAAATGTTGACAAAAAAGAGGTCTTAAGATGAAAATATGGGATATAATTTATAAGTTACAAGTGGTGTTGGTTTGGCACATTTCTTGAGCAGAATGTTTTGAGTCTTGTTGGTTGATTCATTTCATTCTATATTGAAATTGAAATACTTAAGGTGAGCTAGAAAAGTTTTGAATTGTATTTTCTATTTTTTCTAACCTTCATCAAAACAATTTTGAAAGCATTTTAGTACAGATAAAAAGTAAAATTCTCCCAAATTTGTTCAATGCATCATCTAGGGCTCTAGTTTTATAAATTTGGCCAGAACTATGAAAAAACTAGTGTTCTTAAAAATATAAAAGGATGCTGACCAACCAATCAACAAACAATGTATAAGACTAGACTAAAATTGTGTCTGGAACAACAGAAGATGTTTTTTTATTTGCCATTTCAAAACAAACTCACCTGTCCAAAGCCTCCTCCAGCTGGTCTGGTTTGATATCAAAGTAATAATTTGTGTGTTCATTTCCAGTAAATGCATTTGAGGATCCCCCATTCTCACTCAAGAACTTAATTAGGAAATAAAACATTTTTTACAATAATTATAATCAATAATATTTAATTTATAATAGTTTATATGCATATGTAGTCTTAATTAAAAATAATACATAAAAAAAATAAAACATATCTTGACTATTTAACACAAATCATAAGAATAAAGGGCACCTAACTGGCTCGATGCATGCCTGGCCACCTAACTGTACATAGAATAATTTCTAGTTCATGTAAATGCTAAAAATAATGTAAAAAAGGTGCAAATAACTGTTGTTATTGAATATAGAGCTACAGTAAGGCTCACCTGGGAAAATGCATTTTCCGAAGGGTACTATAAAAAGAAAATTATAAACACCAGTTACTTTTCAAGTCTTAACTACAGTACCATAAGTATCACCTATAACTTTATCTTTTTACTGCTTATTATGTATATATCTATGTTAATAGCACTCACTTAAATAAAATTATTAAAAAATCAGAAGTTATCCTGTACAAAACAAAGCGCCCATGGTAACCAAAAAAATCGAGTGTTCACTTAATTTTATACTAACCAGCAACTAAAACTAAAAAAATGTATTCCATTTCACCTCTAAAGAAATTCAAATGGCAAACATGCACAGATTTTTATTACAAAATATAGTTGTAACTATTATAAAATACAACTCTTATGGCGGTTTTATGCTTACCTTTTCTGTTCCCAAGAACAACATATGTTCGCAAAAATGCGCCAGTCCTGGCAGGCCATCAGGGTCACTCATACTGCCTGAATTAAATGACAAACAGTTTTGCAGATTGACTTGCTGTGAACAACATTAACCAGTTAAATCCAATTATAGTCCCAGGGTGCGAAATTAGGGGCGTTTCTAGCCGGTTCATTTGGGTCAACTTAACTGATGAAAGATAATTTTAAACTGGTCCAAAATGAGGTTAATCGGTTCAAATCATAGAACAATTTATTATCATTTTTGTAGACATGTTCATTTATAATTATGGTAATATCAATGCTGTGTTACTCCACGACATCAAAACAGCCTGTATGCCATCACACAATTTGTATCATTGGTTAGCGAAATCACAGGGCTATTTTAATGAAGAAAATCACAAGCCACATGCATGAAATCACAAACAAAAACAACAATTGATGCAAAAGATGGAGTTCCAAAGATGAATAAACACTTAAACATCATTCAATACTAGCTTTTAATTTACATTCATTCACAATCATCAAGCTACAGTGATTCTAAAGTGTCAAAAATAAAGTTTAACACAAAGAGACAAACAGTATAAACACAGAGCAACAATGAGTGAAGGTTCAGGTACCTAAAAATATTATCAACAGTACAAGAAAATTTTAACTGGTCCAGTCAGGTCAGCCATCTTTGGTTTTTCAACATTTTAACCAGTCTGAGGCAATTTTAACCAGTTTATCTCCATTAATGTCGCACCCTGAATCCAACCTCTATTAAGTAACCACCCTTGGAACTTTGAATAGAGGTAAAATTAATAACTTATAGCAGTTTACTGATGTCTACAAACTCAGAACTTTTGGATGTGGCTACCTAATAGAGGTAGTACTATATAATAATAGTAGAATTTGAGTGTTTCAGTCTCTTCACTATAATGTTCAATTTCCAGGCAAATTCTCAATTTGAAACTCAGGTTGTAGAAGGGTCCACAACAATAATTTAATGACTACAAACTCAAATTAATGTTGTGCTAACTGCTTCAAGTTTCTCAAGTGTAATGGGAGATGAACATGTTTAGTGTTATGGAAACATCTATTATTTGAAAGGAGAAAAAAACCTGTAATCCAAGTTTTAGGGTGCACAGTTGTCAAAAAATCCAAACCCAGATTATTTCTTAGGATTCATGAGAAGAGCACTTCACGGCCAAATGGTTTGAAAAAGTACATGAGGAAAGCGCAGAAAAGCAGTGGGAATTTGCTGTAATGATGGTTAAAGTCCCTTTCAAGCTTAATTTTAACTTTTTGGATTAAATCTGTTGCCATCTGTGAACTCAAAATTCGAATAACCAAAGAAAACTTCCCTGTCTAAGTATGCTTTTTAACCAAAAAAGATTGGAATGTAAGTTTTGATCGAGCAGGGCAAGGACTGGTAACTTGTGATGTAGCAGCAGTGAGTTATGTGGTTTTTGTTTAAAAAAATATCATTTCTCTTAAAAAATGTCATAAAGTTTTTATTTCAAACAATTTCAAGGGAATAATTCATTGATTAAAGTTATGGTTATGTGACTATTGTAGCCAGAATTAAATTAAAAAAGATTGTTTCTGCTTCATGTCTCGTGCTACATTATATACCTTCTGCTACATCATCATTGCAAGCTTCAAGTCTAAAAAATTACTGTAACAGGGACAGCGAGAAAAGGTTTTATTTTTGAAAATAACTATTATTAAAAGGTTCTACTTTTCATCTAGAATTTAAAAAAATAAGCTTGATAGGGTTATGGAGAAGACTTTCTTGTTGGATTTCTACTCTTTTAGTGTCCCAGTTGGCTATCAACATCTAACTGCTTCTACTTATAATTATAACATAAAACATATAGAAAACAAAAGTTACTGAGAAAATGAGAATAATTGATTTATCAAAGAGAGTTATCAAACATGAAAGGTAAAAATATTAACCTCTCAACTTGTTTAATAAAAATTATGGGCTCCAGGACTTTGGGAGAACTTATCAATACAACTGGGACTGAAAGGGTTAACCATTCTAGATGGGAGAATTTACCAACACAACTGGGACTATGCTATAAGGGCTATCCACTTTAGATGGGAGAATTTACCGATACAACTGGGAATGAAAGGGTTATCTACTCTAGATGGGAGACTTTACCAATACAACTATGATTGGAAGGGTTAACCACTATAGATGGGGGAATTTATCAATACAACTGGGACAGGAAAGGTTATCCACTCTAGATGGGAGAGTTTACTGATACAACTGGGACTGAAAGAGTTAACCACTCTAGATGGGAAAATTTACCAATACAACTTGGGCTGGAAGGGTTAACCACTCTAGATGGGCGAATTTACCAATACAACTGGGACAGGAAAGGTTATCCACTCTAGATGGGAGAATTTACCAATACAAATGGGACTGGAAGGGTTATCCACTCTAGATGGGAGAGTTTATTGATACAACTGGGACTGGAAGGGTTAAAAAGAATAAGGGAAAATCAGTTGGTATAGGTGGGTCTTTTGGTGTCATTGAGCTATTAATTTTGTATAAACACATTTATTTACATATCATTCATTATCTCAGTAGTTCTCGATCAACCGGTTTCTAGAAAACAAATTTGCTGCTATTTGAAATTTCATAAGTAAAGAAAAATCACCTTTTTCAGTTTTTGATTTTTCATTTCTATCAGAAACTGAAGTTCTCCACTCAAAAACCCTATTTACACTATAAGAAACAGCTAGCAAAGCCAAAGGATAAATTTTGGCAAGGGTATTAAAGTTTAATTTGAATGAGGCAGGGATGAAATTTTGCTGTGTAAATTCAGTGCTTACTTTGCCAATTTTATTAGGGTTTTCAGGCAATGCTGACCATTGCCCTTATTCAATTCATCTTTGCCTCATTGAGTTGTGTAAATGAGGTTTAAAATTTCCACCCTAACGCTAAATATTCATAAACATTATCGCCTGAATAATGTCACAGGTGAGAAAATGGCATCACCCTTATGTAACCAATTTAGATCCATGATTCGATACCACAATAATTAATCAAAAATTCGACAAAAACTCTAAACAGTTAACAGGAGTTTTGAAAAATACTGTTGTTTTAAAACACTTACCGATATGCACATCCATGGCTGCCGCAGATTTGTCCGTTGTCGGATCGCTGATTAAAAGAACTTTCATATTGTTTTCTAGAACTAAACCTCGATAAAGGCGTTCGTCCCTTGCAGACTTTGGGATGTCGTTCAAAATTTCCTTTATACCTTCTATAGCCATGATCAATAGAGTAATATATCAACAATGCTCAGAACCTTATGGTTTGGATACACGCTCCACGCTGGAGTACACAGTTCCAGGAGGCAAGTACCAAAACCTCAGTGTTTTTCGATGACTAATCCTTTAACTCAAACAGCCTGAATCTTCAAAATCCTTCTTCTATTCAATCTACCGGCAAATTGTTCTCGCAGAAATGTCGAAGGCTAAGGCCGTGTCGATAATGCAAACACGATCTAAGAAGAATTGGATCAGCACTGTTCAGACATAGTTCGGCGACGAACTCGCTCCATATTAACTCCCATGGCAATGGTATGGTTTTTAAGTACCTTTCACAAGTACAGTCTCCGTCAAACTATGAATTAATCATATATTATAGTAAAGGAAGAAGACAGTAAAAACCATCTTACTTAAAGGAGCTGTAAATTGGACCCGAACGCAGTTGAATCTGGCAGAGAGAAAACCGGCACTAGTAACAAGTCTCCAAATTAAATTGGCGCGAATAATCGAAGGGCAAAATGGCTGAAAGTCTTTAAAAATTTACTTCTTGAAGAACAAAAGATTTCACATCTAAATGAAAAGTGGAAAGTCTAAATTTAGCAATTATCAGAAACTAGAACAATTTGTACAATGGCTGACAAGAGATACGAGGATTTCACGCCTAGTCTGGCCCAAGGAATGGAAGGCGAAAGCGACGAAGAAATTGAAGTGACCGCTGCCGAAGTTTTGGAGCGGCTACAAGAGGTGAAGTGTTTTCCTAAATTATGCTTTTAGAGAGACTTTGTTTTTAAGCAATAACTCATGTATGACTCGATTACTGATGCTTAGGTTGGAGAAAAAATAGAACAAAACATTTTTGTTTTTAATTTTTATTGTTCCGGAAAAAAGTGTCCAAAGTTAGACAGCAGACAATTGATTAGTGTCAGTTCCCCTCCTCGTTACCATCATGGCATCAATTGAACAATAACAACGATTTGGAAAGTTTTTAGCCCTCAGAGATGTAGTTTTTTTGAGTTTAGAGATGAAGTTTTTGTCATTGTGTTAGATCTCATTGTCCATATTAATTTTTAATTATATTTTGATGTATTAATGACGGATTACATCTGACTAACGAAAATTTTTTAATTTTATCTTTAATTACAATATTTATATCTAGCATTATATATATCTAACTAATGATAACTTTTTAATTATATCAATAATAATAAGTTTTGATATAATTGTATTTGCACCTTATTTGGAATATCTATTTACTATATAAAGTAATATTTTAATATTAGTAGCAGCAAGAAATTGATTAAAACTGATACTTACTATATAAAGAGAAAACGACATAAATTACAGATTTGAACATGATAGACATTTACAACTATATATTATTTTACCATTTATTGTTTGAAAGTTACCTTTGGAAAATTGAAGGGTACTTACAGTATTGTATTCTGTTATTAGGCATGGATCAATGAGAAGTTTGCTCCAGAGCTTCTAGAAAGTAAATCTGACCTGGTTGAGTGCATGCTTGACCAAATAAAGGAGATGGTGAGTAGAGTACAAAGTATGCAAGGAAGGGGGAGAGGGGCAGGTACAGGAGGGGGGGAGGTACTCTCTCTGTTGGTGCGATAGAGGTTCTATCACAAAAAAATTTTGATTTCTTCAAAATTGTATCTTTGGTTTTTTTAGGGGTTGTCAGAAAAATCAGGGGTCTATATTAAAAGTTACAAGAACAAGATGAGCTTGTTTCTTTTGCAGTTTTCTGCCTTTTTTAAAATCGGTACTGTGAGATATTTTTTAGGGTACAAAATTTTCATGCCTGGGTATGGGAATATTCTTTCGCATTTCCTGATGAAGATCCCTACCTTTTTATGCCATCAAAGGTTGATTTTATAAGTGAATAGCCATTCCATGGAAATGCAGTGATTATTTACTAGTTATTATTGCTTTTTTTTTTTGTTGTTTACTAAGAATTCCACTTGTTATACAGAAAATCATAAAAAACTTATTATATCAGGGTGCGAAATTAAGGGAGGAAAACCGATTAAAGATTCCTAGTACCAGTTAAAATTTTGAAAAATCAAAGATAGCCGACTGATGAAGTAATATTGATCAAATTTACAAAATTCACAAACCTTCAAGATGTTTTGTAAGATTGATTTTAAACATTTCGAATGTTTCATGTAATCGGTACCAAGATTAGGTATTTTTTTGTTTTGATTTTCAGGAAAAGAATCTCAGAAGAGCAAAACAAGGGGACCTTGTTGCATCTTTGCACAAACTGGAGGTACATGATGCAGTTGATTTTAACATGTTAAAAACTTTGAGAGTTTTCATCACTCCTTGTTTAAATGGAATGGTATGCGGCAACACAAAAGAATGCTGCACACATACCTCAAGTGCATTTGATTTTTTTTCAGATTGATAGGGTTCGATATATTCTTAGCAGCTACCTCAGAACAAGACTTGAGAAGGTAAGTTAAGCAGTTCCAGTTATGGAAGCTGCTTGTAGTGTAGTATGATACAATAGCTAGATATTAAGTTATTGTGGGTCCAAAGAGTAATAGACCAATTTCAGCATATTAGTAAACTTTCCAAGTTTCATAAAGATTGGCCACAATTTGACGGAGATATGAAGGTTTGAAACTAAATAGAGTTTATGGCTTCAAGGGTGTTGCTTGCATTTGTGCTTTCAAGTGTTACTAGTAATTCTGTTGTTATTGGACCAAGGTAACCAAATTTGTCGTGCCTGATAAGTTAAACCTAATAACCTCCAAACCTATCAATCGCACTTGACTATTTTCCAACTATTACCTAGACATTTAATTATTTTTTTTTGCTTGTAAAATCTAAGTTGTCACTAGCTAGTACTAGACTAGTAAGTTGAAAACTAAGTTAGCGTCCAGCTCTGACATTGTTGTGTTTCCCTTTGCGGACAATAGATTGAAAGCTATAACATTCACATTTTGGAGCAAGAAGCTGACAGAGATATTGATGAAGCATCAAAATTGTCTCCAGAAGAAATTCAGTTTGCTAAAGAGTAAGGGCTTCAGTAATGTTAAAAACCAAAAGCTTAGTTACTATGTAGTGATATAATTGATTGCTAATATTGATATAGAGAACAAATTAGCTGAGGTTGTTGCAAAAAAAAGCTAAAGAACAAAACAGGGCACTGTTTCCAAGGCTGGGAGGAGAAAAATAATTATAATGATATGTACAAATTAAAGTTTGTTATAACTACAACTGATGCAAAAGCTAAGCCCTGTCATGTCTTCATGTTTTAGATAATTTTATATAACATCTAGTCTATCTCACAGATCAAACATAAAATATAAATAAATTAACCATATACAGAACTTATTCCTCAAAAGTAGGCAGCCTAAATCAAATTGCCATTTTGGACTCTTGATCTGTAGTTTAACGTTAAGGTAATTCACGTTGGACCACAAGAAAGCCTCGTGCTTGGTTTCTCTTAGTGGAAAAAAAACCCAGAAAGGTCAGGAAGCAGTCATGTTTGAATTGGGTGTTGTTTCCTTTGTTTTGGAGTTCAGTAGTGGCACCAGTCGAGATGTGACCTCCAATGATTTCTATGCAGTTAATAATATTGATAATAATAATAATGATAATAATAATAGTAATAATAATAATAATAGTGATAATAATGATAATAACGATGATAATAAATACAATATTTAGCCTACATCCCTAGGGGGTGATATTCAGTAGGGCCTTGAAAGTTATCTCACTTGTTAAAACCTGTCAGGGTTTGCTCAGGTCACTGAAACAGTGCTTGAAAATAATTTCAATGTTATCTATTTATTTATTTATTGTTTCAGCTATGCAGATAACATGGAAGGATTGTTCAAGGATTTGGCTTTGAAACACATGCCGCCAAACATGCAGACAATCGACAGAAAAAAGTCTGGTAAGAAGGAATCAAAATGAGTTTGGTAGCATTTGACCGTCCTTGTTTCTGTTCATTTGTAAGATTTTTATCTATACTACATATATTCAGCTTCTCTCTGTGTTTGAACAATCATATAACTATATCTTACCCAGTTGTTTTTGTTTTTCTCTCAAAAGTTCCAAGACCAAACCTTGACAGTTATGTGTTCTTGAAAGTTGTTGAGGATCAAGATCAAGTTGTTATTGATCCAGAGTAAGTCAGTCAAACTTTATCCTTGAATTTTAGATTATCTTTGAAAAGACAGGGTGAGGGCCCCCTTTAAAATCTAAGAAAAACATAAGATACTGTAATGTAACAGAAAGGTTGTGATCACCCCCCAATATTTCTCACAATTTGGTATATGTGCATCCCCTCCCCCCCCCCCCCAAAAAAAAATTGAACCCACTCTAAGGCTTGGGAAGGTAAGGGCTCGGACAGGCCAGGAGTCTACTTGTAACCATTATTTTCAGTTCAGGGCCCTTAAGACTGAACAACACTGCTTAAGAAACTTTCATAACTAACTGATGTTAATCAATAAGCATCTTTTTTCAGTGCAGGGCACCAAGGCCTAACCACACCCAAGAAACTTGCAGAACTATTTAAATTTACAAGCAACTTGCGCGAGTTGGTTACAGTATATATGATTTCCCAATGAGAGTCAGTAGCAGAAACTCTAGAATCACCTGAGTAATTATTATAATTGTACTAAGACAGTATAGTAATGTTTAAGATCATTTTTACAGAGATGTTTTTTTTTTTGTTTTAGAGAGGATCCCTTGGACCTAGAGAAGAATGCACAACATATCATGAGATACAGTGCTATCGCACCTCTGCTGGCCAACAATTTAGTCGCTCTGATTTGATATCTGGCATGATGTAGTTCTAGTTATCTGCCAGGGCTCATATAGTATTTGTTACTGGCAAAACAGCATGGCATGGTACTTAAAAAAAGCCGCATGATATGCTTTACATTTTAAGGCTTTTGTTGTCCATGATCGGTTTGTCGGTTCTGCAGTTATCGGGAGGTATTTGGAAAGTGTTAAGGCTGCAGCTTCTTATGAATGCCAGGATGCACAGACAGCCCACGTTACGAGTTCATCATTGAGAAAAGATTTGTAAGACATTTTACTGGAGTTACAGAATATATAAGACTTTGTGTGGGAGAACATTCAAACTTTGTGTATAATCAAAACATGTTGACTAGAATAACATAAAGGAGGCAATTTGGGGAAATGTTCACAAATTTGTGAAGACACACATAAGGGACAACTGCAGTAAATGGTCTTTATTTCTGTCGTTTAAACCAACATGTTTCGATTTTACATGAAGTTTGAATGTTCTCCCATACAGAGTCTTACAAATCTGTTTTCAATGACAAACTCTTAGCTTGGGTTACCTGTGATGGGTAGCAACTACTAAAGGACATGATTACCAAAAATTGGAAATTGCTGCAAACAAAAAACTGGGAAAAGAGCAGAAAGGAAGACCAGGAAAAAGGTGATGGATATGGGGAGAAAAGAAAATAATTTTCCTTCCCTTAACTCCCTTTGTATCCTCTCGTATGTATCACCACACGCATTTATTTTTTAAAATTTTAACAGACATTCCCCTTCCCCTCTTCAATGCTGCTTTGCAGATAATTAGGTTAGAGTTATTGATGTCACTGGTTTTTGTACATAATATTTTGAAAGTAAACTCAACCATTCATCACTTGCGTCAAATGTTTTTTATTTTAAAATCCAAATATACATGGTTCCCCCAAGAATAGATCTTTTGCAGTGTCCAGGGTTTTTAGGGGGGGGCAGGGTGGTAAAGTGAGATTGTGGTGTAGGAGAAAAAAAATGATGTCAGAGTTTCAGCCGCAATTACAAGTCATTAAGATCTCAACCTTTTAGACCCCTCAGATATTATTTTTTTGCCCTAAAATTCGATTTCTCAAAACCGATAAAAGGGGGTAGGGGGGGTTGGGTAAGATCTCTGCCTCCCAACCCTGAGGTCCCTGGTTTTATCCCCAGCCTGGTCAAGGGTTGAATACTTGGGTGACCTTTTTTTCCCGCTAAAGGCCACTCAGCTTTCCATCCTCCCTGGGTCAGTAAAATAAGAACCGGCATACATGGACAGATTTGAAGATGCTGCCTATGCTTCTGGTCCACTGGGGGTGAACCGCTTTGAGCATTCCACAAAAAAGGAGCTATATAAATACACCACTTTACTTCAAAAAGCTAGGGGGTAGGGGAACAGCTTCATGTTGAAATGATCAGGAACTGCACAAACGAGTAATGTTTCTTATAGATTAACCCTCATCGTATTTACGATACAATCAGGTTGCTGTATGTTTTTATACACAGATGGATGCTTGTGGCACAGGTATTTTCAAATCCATGGAAAGCTTCACTTAAAAATAGTAAAAAATTTTGTCATATTCACGCTGGAAAATCCAAATTGAGCTTGGAAAGGTACCCAAATGGGCAATGGTTACTAGGCTATTCCTTATAAGTACCATGCATTAACAAGTATGGATCAATGCCTGTGACAGTCTATAATGAGTTTCTTTTCTTTTAGACTGGTAGGTTGTGTAGTTTCGCAAAAAAGCCCCTGAGTAATAAAAAATCAAAGGCACCGAGTGCCTCGGTAAAATCGTGGATACGTGCTCAAAGTTACAGTGGATGTGACAAGCTTCACATATTATTGGCTGCATGCAGCTACTGATAAATCAAAGTTTGACAGTTTTTTAGCTAGTAATTATTTAAGCAACTGCACACAGGCTACATCCACTGTTGTGATACAGGGGTCCTGAACATAGCAGGATGGAAGCAACAGATTTGCATAATTATTAATCAAAGTGTGCGCCTCGAATGTGACGTGGCATTGTAAGGACCTCGACAATGTCATGCAGTTATTTTAATTTCTGCAGATTCAGTTAAAATGGAATCATTAAAATATGTGTATTAAGTTGTTACATCTGTTAGTGATTTGTGTGAAGATAATGTGATAAAGTTTAATACCCTGCTCTGATGATTGAAGTTTGTCATCCTTTATGTTGCATTGCAAGTAGATAATACTATGTTTTTCTTTTGTTTTTGTTGTTAAAAAGTTATCAATTAGCTAATGTTGCTGAAGAGATGCAAATAAAGATGGTTGCACAAAATTGTTTGTGTTATTCATTTAGCCCTTTAAGCCCAGGCCAGTTTATAAACATCTAACTTCTCCCAACATAACACACACAAAACAAGTCATTTGGTAATGAGAAAATGGAAATTGATCAAACAGGGTAAACAATTAAGGGTGAAAAGCCAAATTCTCCTAACTGGTTATATTAAAAGTATGGGCCCTAGTTGGGAGAATTTACCAACACAACACTTTATTTGTCGTGTTTGGGGCTGAAAGTGTTAAAGGCCCATGGTCATGGCCTTTGTGGCTACAAACTCAATCAGTGTGGCTCGAAGACAATGCTCCCTGTTGATCATGGGCTTTTAGGTAAAGATATGAAACATTCTGACACATGAAATGTTTTAATGCATATAAAAAATTGTTTGTCATACAGAAATGTACTTAACTTATATTGCATGAATTGGCTTGGCAGAAAAAGAATGACAATTCATTGAAAAATGTATAAAACTGTCATTGATTTAGAATTGAGTGAATCCGTGACAGCCTGCCAAGGAAGGTGAATACCCTAGAGGGGGGCCGTGTAGTCTGTAATGGCATGACATGCATGTTGAAGTAATAGCACAAACCCCTGAATGGGGTTATCCAGATTCAATGTCATGTAATACAATATTTCATCAACAATCAAATATAAGAGTGGCTTTTCAAATAATACACTGAGAAATTGAGGGGAAAAAAATAAACATCCACTTTGATCCAGCATAGACTTGTTACAGAAACCTTAGTACTACTTAGCAGGTTTTATGCCACTAATTATTTTACAGATTAATTAAAATCACCCCATTCACTTGCAAGGAAGGGAGTGTAAGACATTAATTTACTAAGACTGAATTTTATCATTATGTTTAAATAAAAACAATAGCATATAGAAGACTGCAAGCACTATTATTTTGCAAACACTCACTTTTTAAGTTGCACTTTACAAAGAAGTTCTAAGCAACTCTGTTTCTGAATAAATTTGTTAGGGTAAAAGGAATGAAAAAAATGCAAACACAAAGTTAGCAAAGAATTTAGTTTCCTAGGGGCTACGCCAGATGCTAAGATTTCTGATAATGGGAAGACTGTCAACATAGAAAACAAATGCTGTGTACTGCTAATTTTTTGCCTCAAAAAAGAATCACCTCAAGCAACATGTACAACATGCACTATGCTCCAATGTAGGGTCAACTTTTGATCATTTCTGTGATTTTGTTGTATACACACTGTAAACACAAAAAAATATTCTTTGAAAGTACAACAGTAAATATTCCTTACATGAAATACATGTAAACTACTAAGTAAGCATTTTATCTTCTTGACATTAAATCCAATAAATAAAGTTTTCCCCTTATTTCTCATAGACTGTTACCGGTAGATCATTCCTAGATAAATATGTGTAAGAAAATGCACAACACGTTGTACTAAATGCAACTAGCAAATTCAATATACAGTATTTTTGCATTGCACGAGTGACTCAGGGTCATAAATATTTAAGACATTCTGATATATATATTTCTCTTCTGTCAGTGAGGAGATACCCGGTATTCCAGGGTCTGTGTTCATTATATTATTGAAGCTAGAAGGTTAACAAAGATAACAATAAATCATTGTGTCTATGAAGTTTGATTTCCAACTGCCTCTTGTTCTTCGTATTTTATTTTCTTAGCAGCTGCCTGGAAGTGGTGTTTTTCCTTTTTCGTGCCATTTTGCTTCAATTCATCGACCGGTATGTCGTAGATTTGGATATCGCTCGGTCGGCCGTTGCCTCCAACAAAATGCTAAAATTGTGTTGACATATATATACTTTACTCATTGACTGTATTATACAAATTGAAGAATAGATGCAAACAACAACTACGAACTTACCTCACAGCACATGGTTTTGTGCTTGTTGATTCCTGTTTCCTCGGCGGATGCGGATCGCACTAATCCACGGGGACAGAGCTGAATAACGTCTGCGCATGCTCCATCGACTTTGTGATTATTAATTTTCAACATTGCCCAATCTTGTTGTGTCAGTCTGCCACTTTAATAGCAGTAATTCCTAACAAACTAAATGATGACACTGTCTTATCTGTATGACCATTGGTAATAATGCGTAACTCTTGCATAATGTAAGAGACATCCTTTTAAATAGTAGCAGAGGATTTTTTATTGGATTTTCCACTGATACAGATACATATATTATCATTGAATTCTTAAGAATTTTTCCACTCTACACTACTATTAATTTGCAATGTACTGTTATAAAATTTAGAAGATTTTTCCAACCTGTACCATGTTATTCTGCTTTGTACAATTATTCAGAACTCCAGAATATAACTATAAATACTAACAACTATTTATTTTTAATAGTGAACAATTCAACAACGCCATAATTAATTTTAAACAAATGTGATCTGTCTGCCCTCATCCTCAAACATAATAAATCAATATCACACTTTATGAAAAGAAATCATAACATTTGATAAATAATTTTGTTTTGCGTTTGGTTTTTAGTGGCTAGCCGCTGTACAGCGGGCTCGCCACTTATGTCACGGCGCAGATAAATGCCTAAATGCCTGACCGTAACTGCACATCCGGGACATGGGATGCGGGACGGTCCGTGCGGGAAGCGGGACATCAAATATAAATGTTTAAAAACAAAAAGAAACCGCAAACAGTAACAGGGGTGGAAACTAACTTTTTTTTAGCACAGCAGATAAAATCCACCGGCCCGAATGCAATTTCAACGGCCCGACTGTTTTTAGTCTTTTTCTATTATTTTGAATTATTGTCATT
>JAOBAT010127965.1:0-12718 GCA_026413305.1 Hydrozoanthus tunicans
GAAGGTTCCTGGCATGGCTTACAAACAGTGTTAAATGCCAGTTTCTATATGGCCAAGGTTCAATAGGAACAAAGTTTACATACTAAGGTATAAACATTTTCCACCTCAAAAAACATCTCTCGGTTTGAAAGTTACCCTAAGAAATACCAATTAAAACTGTAATTTTTCCCTGGTTAGCTAGCGGGTTGGCGCTAAGTCCCCCGTTTGTGTTGTGCCGAGCGTCATAAGCAATAAATAAAGGCGCGAGTTGCATATCTTAGCTACTTACTGGCAGTGCGCACTTTTACCAAATCAAGGGACTGCAAGCAGTCTAATAGAATCGCGTTTCTCAACCCTAAAAACTACCAAGCTCTTGGTTTGACACAGGTTTTCTTTTAGCAACCCCTAAAAACTACCGGACTGACTGTTTTCACTCCTCTCTCGGCCTCCGCTCCCCCGGGCCGGGCGGGCTACACTGCCGATTATAAAACAGAGCAGTAAGCCGTATTTGCATTTGCTATCACTCGACACAGCTTCCATCCTAGGCTGATTCGCAGCAAAAATAAGCTATAATGTTCATGGAAGAAATTACTTTCAGTTTTGTAGCCGGCTCCAAGAAAGCAGCAGGACGACGAAAGCCCTCACAGGGATGGCAATCTTTAGAGATCTCACTTGATGAACTCTACGCGTTTTCAAACGTAATTCATTTTATTGACTAGTCCTATTTGCTATTTAGTATTCACTCCCGAAAATGTTAAGTATGAGCTCATCACGTGCTCTGATTTCCAAGAAAACAGTTCAAGTTCTCTGAATTATCATTACTCGTTCCGAGAACAGTCAAAAATAGCCTGCACATGCAACAAGTACTTTAGTTTCCCGGAAAATTTTCATCTGATGCGCTTCCTGTCATTACATTCTTTCTAACTCCATAACGGCCTGCTTCTCCTATAACTCTTTCGAAAAGCAACTTTTAACGAAAAACTTCAATTAAGCATCTGATTTATTTTTTATTGTAACTGATCATTTTATGGTTTCATATCAAATTAAACAATTTTGCGGTTTTCGTGTGGCACGTGGTATGTTTAACTTCAAACTCTTGCGTCACAGAAAGGTCAACATACAGTGTATATAGGAGGTGATGACAACATTTTCAAAAAGTGAAACGAGTTGCGTTAGACGTAAACTTTATAAAATTATGAGTATAAAGTACTATTTTTATTTATGGAACTCATCTATTTTTTTCAGAGATATTCTGTACACTTCTTAACGAAGATTTCTAAGCAAAATTTAAAAGCTATAGAAATAAGAAGCAAGATAAGATAACAATAGAAAAATGTGTTAACTGATACAAATATAATTTATTGCTGTTTCTGTGATAAGACAACTGTTTTTACGAGGCCTGCTTCGAGTCGCAAATAGAATGACGCAGCAGTTATCGATTGCTAGTAGTAGCACAGATCCAGGAGCAGTTGAGTAACTGAAATATTACCCAAAACAACCCGCGGTGCCCTTTTCGCAATCTTTTTATTTTATTGCTGATAATTTTGAAGTACTAAAAAGAACTGCACGCGAGTAGCTTGAAATTTCGTTAACTGTTAAAAAGGACATGTTGTAAAACATTATAAGAAAAACTTGATGGTTTTTAAGTATTTAACTACTTTACAATCAAATGAAGAAAAAAGGTTTTAGAAAGACGCCAACGGAAGTTTTAAGGTGCCGGTATTTCGGGTGGGAGAAAAATATTCCATGCCAATTTGTAGCTGACAATGCGCAGCAGGTGCATTCAAAACCAAGACCTACTTCAAACACCTAATTTCAACCGCATCGAATTATAATCGGTGAAAATAAGGTGTTTGAGACAGTTCGCCGATATAAATTCGGCCGATGAATTAAATTTGCTTCCATATCGGTTAATACGGTAATATAGCGTGCTCCTTTGAAATTAATTCAATTTGTTGCATATAATTCGGTGTTTGAACAGCACCGGGTCGAACTTGACACGGTGGAAATACGGTGTTTGAAGTAGGCCCAAACTTTCTGAACACTACGTTAGTGTCGCGAGAACATGCGATATGAACCAGCTTTCATTAATGCTTTTTGTTTTCAAAAACTTGACAAATAGCATTTAATTGTAGTAACAAAAAGCACTGTTGATATAAATACTTTTACTCAAGCCTCCGCAAGATTTGCTACATGTTGGGAGTATTTGGGGCGCAATTGAGACTACAAACATACTGACTTCAGTTTCGTGCTAAAATAATTTATTTCAGCATGCATTTTAGCACTAAAACAAAAAAGCACTCAGTTCATGTATACAGGCTCTATATTCAAAGTATTGGACATTGCATAATTTAGAATGGAAACTCTTCAGTCTTCCTAATTTTCAACCCTTAACCAAGTTTAAGCTAAAATTAAATTGTTTCCCAAGAGCTGTGTAATGCAAGTTGACAGTATTCATTGCTTCATTCAGACACAATAAACCCTAAACTAGGTTTAGTCTCGTTATTATAGAGGCCTCCAAAGTAATTTTCTAACACCGGCCATTCACGATGATACACAAATACAAATCTATCACAGTTTTTGTAGATGCTTGGTATCGCGTCGAAGAAAGCCAGCTCCTTCAGTAAATACTTCACCCCTTCTTCGATGTCGATGTCTCTATTATCAATTTCACCGCTACCGTTTTGTTGCCCATCTTTCATACTTTTCAGCGCAGCTGTGGTGGAAACTTGAATATCATTTCGAAACTCATCATTCTTCAGGTAGAGATCTTTGATGGCCAGAAAGGCTGCAGCATACTCCAAGCTTGATTCTATCTCCTCGACCCATTTCACAAAACTATATTTGGCATCCGAAAGACCAATTTCCTTGACAGCCTCTCTGCATTTATTGCGCAGCCGGTTCGCTTTAACTCGCGCGGATTTCTCGGGATTTCTTGAGCCAATTGCTCTGTAATTGTGCTCTGATATTTTGTCGGGAATGAAGAGCAAAACCTAAAACGAAGAAAACATTGCCTGTTTGGTGAAAAGACACAAAAAAGAAGGAAAAAGCATGAAAATCTGTTAAAAAGTGGCGTAACTGTTACACTCTTCTGTATAGTATTGCAATGGCATGTCAGGATCCGCTTTCAGGACAGGTTTTACCAAATCATTACGTGGAAGTTCGGGCTTTTTTTCTATGTAGAAGTTACCTTGTCTGAGTGGTTATCTGCGAAACGGAACAATCGTTGCAAAGTTTCCGTTTTGTAGTAATAGGGATTTCCAGGACTGATCCCAAGGACCATGGGACATCGACTCTGCAGATAGTTTTGGCCGAGAGTGGAAACAAGGGTTGAGGCTGTTGTCATTTCAACTCTTTCCTTTCTATCTAAATGTTTATAAAGGACCAAAAAATCTACTTTCTGTTTTGGAGTATGCAGACGCTCTTTTATTTTGCAGGGTGTCACGTGTTACCTTGAACGAAAAAAAAATTCCCTGGATGAAAAATTGAGTCATATCTGAAAAAGCCTCCTTCTAAGAAATGGGGTAGTTTCTTAGAAAAAATTTCCCCTTTTGGAAATTAAGCTGATTTAGAAATGTTGATACACTCACATGATGCTTACAAAGCACTTTACTAATTGAACAATGATGTCAGAGCGGTACGATCTGGAGTTTTGCAACTCGTCAGTTGATAAGAAGAACACTCGGCTGTGTAAAATATATTTTCAACCTAGTTGTTTTCGGACAAACTATTCTTGTTTTAGTTAAAGTTGTATTTCGAGGGAAAAAAACTCTAAAAGATATGCGTCAAACTGTCTGTGCGAGGGTTTTTCGCTTGCTTGTGCAACCCGACCTCTTTAGGCTTTTTTCCGGGAATTTCCAGCGTGTTATCTGATGACATAATCACCACAAGTGGCATATGATAGGTCCAGACCACACTGCGATAAATAAGAGTCACTTGCACCCTCAATCACTAACGCTCCTTCTTTACTACCTCTGGAAAAATTAACTGCAATGTTCGTTGAAGGAATTGCTTTCAGTTTGGTAGCCATTTTCACAAGCTTTCTACTTGCGTGGCCATTGTTGAAGAAAATATTCCAGGTGAGAATACAATTACATATTCTTATAAATGTTTTTGATGCTTAATCTTTTCGAGGGGCAGAATTTTGGGCTTGAGATTGTTGTGCCGATTTGCTTTTAACAGTGATAAAGTGGAAATTTCGAGTCGCCTTGTAAATCCCTTTCAACACAAACCGGATATCTTTATGCGAATCAATCTACTGTTCAAATGATCGGACTTCATATGAAGTCGCATCTCTTTGAATTTACTCTCTATGCAGAGGGTTTCCGCCCAATACATGGATTCATGAAGACACCCGAAACCTAATATTTCTTACCTGCTGACGTCTTAGATCCGATTCCAGACTGTTATGGTGTTTATTAATGACAGTTAATTAATAATAGCGAGGTTATAATCTCAAGTGGGCAACTTTGATTCAAACACGAAACCTAACAATTTCATCTTCCTTTATTTGGAAACTCTTTTTGAGAAACTCCAACAGATTAGAATATTTGGTTGTAGAGCCGTTAACAAGAATTTTTAGTTAACTTCCTTTTGCTTGTAAATAAAACTGCTAAACAGCTTGAACAGACCCTGTCGGGAATAAACTCTGGTTCCAATGTAGGAGGTAATTACAACATTTTCAAAAAACGGAACGATTTGCGTTTGGCGGAAGGAAATGACACACACTTGCTTGTATGCTTTTTACTTTTTACCTATCCAAAAGAAGCATACATTTTCTTTGTTGTTTGGAGATATTCTGTACATTTTTGCTTGTGCGCGCTACGGTCAATACTGACGTGACAGAAAGGTGGAAATACGATACAGGAAGTGATGACAAATTTTTCAAAAAGGGGAACGTTTTGCGTTAGGCGGAAAATTATAAACTGTAATTGTGGCCCTGTATTTTATCGGTCCAAATGAAAAGCAAAACCTAAACCAGGGATAGAATAGCCTGTTTAGTGAAAAGACTCAAAGGAAACAAGAAGGGAATTGCATGAAAATGGGTTGAGAATTGAGGGTCATCAGTGTTGTAACTGCTACACTCTTCTGTATAATGGTTGCAAATTGTGATGACAAGAGCCGCTTTCAGGACAGGTTTTACCAAAATAATTACGTTAACTTTGTTTTTTTTCTATGTAGAAGTTACCTTGTCTGAGTGGCTATCTACCAAACGGAACAACGTTGCAAAGTTTCTGTTTTGTAGTAGTACTAACTACACACATTTTTAATAAGAACCGAACTTTATATTTACTTTAAAACAATTTAACCTTATTCAGACTGGGGGGGGGGAGGAAACAACTCGCACCAAATTAAATCACTCATAACTTTTAGACAAATGCAGCTAAAGCAATCAAATTTAGTGGCTTTTCCTAAAATTTATCAGGGAAGAAGAAGGTTGGTCTCAAACCTAACTAAGTTGACTTGTGTTGCTATGGCAACTATCATTTTACCAAAAAAAAGAGAAATTACTAATTTCAACAAATTTTTTCAGGCAATTGTGTGTCGATTGGCAACTAGTCTTCAAGTTGTTTATTTATTATTTATAAAGGAAAACGGGTTGTTTTACAGTATTTTTGTATTCAACTTTTCTGTTTGCTATTCTGCTGTCCGCTTATTTACGCACAAATGACGTCAATGTGGACCGAAAATCAACATTTGGTTACAGAAAATAAACGAGCTTCCGATTATGTGTACGTTATCGAAAAACCATTGCAATATGTTTAACAGTTACTGAGGAGCAGCTGAGCATTTTATAATCACTTGAAATCTCCTCGGGAAAATGCCTCGCTCGTCCAAAATAAATCCGCGGTGATAAATTGCTCAGATTCATTTTCTACTGACATGTATTGTATTACCTAATAGGCTTTAGTGTTTCTTACATTTAGGCACACATAGATGTAACAACAATTGAAGAACAGTTTGAGGCCCAAAACGTCAAAAAATTAAGAACAATAAATTGCAAATGAGCCTCTGGCAAATTTATTGGATCTTAAAAAAATTTTGCGTGTAAGACATTTTCCTACGCAAAATCATGACGACAGTTGCGACAGCCCCAGTTTGACAGCTAAAACCGTTGCTAGGATTTAAACGACGGATTTGTAAGATGTGATATAAGAACTATAAGAGATTTATTCACTTAAAAACAATTGTGTTTTATATTGATGTTGAACTAGTTTTGTACGGCATGCAGGTATTGGCTTGGAGGTGGTTTCAATAGTCTTCAATGTTTTGTCTATTTTCAATAAGAAGCTGGCATTTCTACATTCCTTCTCAACAACAACTCCGCCCAAAATGTCATTGATTAGCTAAAACCCGAGCCATGCAATTATCAAAGTCCCCCTTCGATCCAAGAGCGGGACAGTTAATCAAAAGAGTTCATGTAGAAATGTCCGTTCTCAAAAGCAGTAGTTGAGTGTTGTTATAGGTTCACCTAACAGAATGTTTAAAACAAAACTCACCAAATTCAGATAGGTACATCAACAGCAGGAGTTTCCGAAATCAGAACAACTTTTGATCAAGAACAAAATTGGTATTTGGCATTGGTAATTAAGAATTTCTGCTTGCTTTTAGTTTTAGATACGACAGATTTTTTCTTCGAAGCTTGAATTCATGAGAGAAAAAAAGAAAGAACGAAAGAAAGAAAGAAAGTTGATCAAAATAGTTCATGTAGAAACGCCCATTTTATTTACTTATTAGAGTGATAATCAATCTTTTGGATAAGTTAGTGAACAATTCTCTTCGTGTTGTTCAGATCTGTTTAGTTTTCTGGTGTGTACCATGGAGAAACGCCAAAGGAGAACGCATGCGCGGAGAACCTCCAGTTCTTCCCTACGGTCACTTCGGTCAGGTCAATTTTTTTGGAAGACCGCTGTCAAAGAAGCACGGGTCCATTTACTACATCTGGCACTGTCTGACTCCTGTTGTGTAAGTCTTATCAAGCAGCACATATATGTACACATGTCTGTATGTATGTAGGTAGGTAGGCAAGTACGTAGGTAGGTATGTACGAATGTATGTAGACATCTAAAAAAAGTTTGCAACAACAGATCTAGCTAAAATTTGGAAAAGATCTCCAGTTTACTCTCTATAGCTCATAATTTAGGAAATATCAGCTATTGCTAGTTTTTTTCGTTCATTGTGTTTTACAATTTGTGAAAGCGGCTAGTTTCTTGTGTTTTGCACTAGAAAATCTACAAAATCTACATTATTTGGGGAACGGTTCGTGTTGTTAAGTCCCCTTCCACACCTGATTCAGGTAGTATGTAAGGTACTTTAGGAGAGACCAGATGTGACACAACATTTCAAAATATCCAAGCAAATCCTATTGAGACTGAGTGTTTCTATCTGTAAAGAAAAATGTGCTTTTATTTTTTACAACAATGTTTTGCTTATTCTTTCTCTTCTTTTAGAGTTTTGGCTGATGCTGGAGCAGTCCGCAGTTTTTACGCAGACCATTATTCTCACAAGCGGGAACGAGATTTTACTTGTCTTGGGGCTCTCTTTAAAGAAGTTTTTGGTGAATGCCTCGCCACAAGTCATGGCCGTGAAGAAGTTAAGAGATGCCGTGGTCCCTTTGAACAATATTTTTCAACAAATGCAGCGCTTAGTGCCTTACCAGTTATAGGACGCGAGTGTCGATCCTTTCTTGACAATCTACCAACTGGCGAACCGGTGGATTTGAAGAGACAAGGCCTTCCAAACGTGACTCTGAGAACTTTGGTACATGTCGTGTACGGAGATGACGTGTTGCACAAGTACTTCGACAGAATAGTAAAAATCGGTAAACAGCTTGAGGGTGTTGTTGACTTGTTTAGCGCTGGAGAGACTTTCCTGCCGTTTTATTCGAGCCTGCCAACCAAGATGAACAAAAATGGTCGCTTATTCAACAAGCTGTGGGCAGATTTTAACCGATTTTTGTTCGTTGAATATCAGGAGGGGCGTTTAAACGCTGGTGATGGCTTTTTCTTCGTGTTGATGGAACACTTGAAGCAGAATTCGATGGAAATGAAAGAACAGGAGGTATGTTGTTTGCGTGTTTTTATTGTTCATAAGATTGTCTAATGTAAGGGTGAATGATTTTTAACATTTTGAAGATTTAAGCTTCAATTGTTCTGTAAGTGTTCTTAAACATAGCTGTTGGTAATGAGTGTGTAGCTGACGTTTTCCATTTTTTTCAAACCAATATACTTTATTGAATTAGCCGTTACTAAATGCGGCAAAAAAATATAAACTACTCTGGCTAAAGCAAACATGCTAATAAATGAGTAGTAATAAAAACTAGAGGTTCCTGATAGAAAGGAAGAGCTGGAACATTTGGAAACGAGTTTAGTAGCAATTTCATTTTAAGTTTTTCCAGTTTAAAACGCTGTGGGAGCCTTTTGTTTGGCGAACGGAGAAACTGCTTTGGACTGACAAGTTTTCCCAAACGCCATACAGTGTATAGGCGGGTGGTCTAGAATGTTTAGGCATACAGAAAGCATGTTCGATCGTTGTTCGAAGATTCGTCTTCGTTCTGGAGCTCAAAACCCTGCCAAATCGTTCTAAAACCTTCTTTACATCTCGGCCGAATCGTTATTTAAATCTCTGTCCAGTCTCTAGCGGCGCGGCCTTGTCTTCGAAGTCGAGGCTCGAGAATACAAGCCCACTATCGCACCGCATATAATAGTAATGCGCATACTCGGGAATTAACGAGGTTAGTTTCTCAGCAACAACTCGTACATGCACACTACTACAGGCAATGTTACACTGACGAACATTAGCTGAAAAAAAAAATTTCGGGATGTAGTATCCACAAGAAAAGTTTTTCGTCTTCTGGTCTTTCCTGGATTTAACTATACTAAAACATAACAAATTACTTTGTTTTTTAGTTCTGAAAAATATGAAGAAGAAGAAGACTACCATATATTGAAAACGAAACAAGTTATTTCTTGTTCAAACATTACTCCTTGCTCTCTGTTTGACGCAGTTTCACGATACAGTACCTCAATAAGACTTTTTTATTCTCCATAGTTGTTCCATTCAACTGACGAAATCTTGTTGCTCAACATTGACGTTAGTTTCGCCGCAACCTCCTTCGCTCTTGGCGACATCGCTAGGTACAGCGCTGTGCAGGAGAATCTCAGGCAAGAAATAGACGAAGTACTTCAGGGGAAGGACCCTTCTTTATTCGATGATTTAGACAAGCAGTTGCCATATTTGGAAATGGTACTAAAAGAGAGTGCCCGTATGAACCCAGCGCTGGCCTTGAGTTTACCTGAAAAGACAGTTAAACCTGTAACAGACATGGCGGACTATCAGATCCCGAAGGGGGTAAGAGTATGCTCTTGTTGTTTGATGATAACTCTTTGTAATTTGATTTATTTCTTAATGTAATTTTACATGCAGATATGTTTTTGAATGCTGGCAGACTTAAGCAAGCGATTCACCAGTCTTAGGACAAACGTAACCCGAAGTGGTCGAAACCGGAAATGGTGGATAGACATCTTTAATTTTTGAGTTATAAACATTTTAGATGCAAAAAACTGTCAACAATGACACAAAAGTGCCTCAACAACAAAATATTTAATTTAGTAGACACTATCACACGAGCTTTAGAAGAAAAAATGTCTGAACTCCCGACATTCAAATCCACTTAACTTCTTAGTTAATGTATAGAAAACTTTTTTTCCATTTCTAGACCGCAGTCTGCGTAGACACTCACTCGCTCAACTTCAACGAGAAGTACTGGGACAGACCAGATGAGTTCAGACCGGAACGGTTTAGCAAGGATGCCCGCCCTGTGCTTGGCTCTTTTTTCCGTTTCGGACTGGGACCAAGGAAGTGTCTCGGGTTCCGTTACGCGATGGCCATCACTCGTGTTATGGTAGCATCAGTTCTACAGAGATACAGCGTAAAACTGGCAGATGTGGATAACGCTGGCAGCAGGATCAAAACAAGGGGAATGCCTTTTTTCACGCCTTATCTTTGCCCAGAATTAGTTTTCCACCAACGGGAGTGCCTGTAGCTGCTATAAAGGATTCCTTGTTAATTTTAGTGAAAAATTTCTTCGATAGTATATTGATAAGTGGGAAAAATGGGTTTAACTTTCCATCAACGGGAGTGCCTGTCAATGCTTAGTCTTTTTCGCAGCCGACGTGGCTTCCGTTCCCTCGATCCACGACGGCTGCGGAGGGGACTAGTAATTGCTATGAAGGGATCCTCGTTAGTTTTTAGTGCAAAGTTTCTTTGATAGCTTCCTTATGAGAGAGAAACTCTTTTGAGTTAGATATCAGACATAGTTTAAACTTTGCGGGGAGGGGGAGAAGAGGATGAGTGATAGGTACCCATTGGTTTTATTGATTTCCCGGTGTTTTAGCGAGTTTTTCTTTCTTAGAGATTTGAAACTTTTAAAGGAACAACTTGTTAGGTAGGCTAAGTTCAAACAATTTCTAATTGTTAATCGGGAAATTGACTGTGTTCACCAAGTAGGCGCACACCCTTTTAAAAAAAAAGCTCTTATGCATCAATGTTTTTTGAAAAATAAAAATGTGTAAATACTTTTACGAAACATTCGAGATAGAAATAAAGTTTGTCGTATTTTTTCAGGGTGTAATACGTGTTTTGTGCCTTTTTATATGTCCCAACTGTGCTTACACGGCGGCATTGCTAAAACAAAACATCGTTTGGGATCAATTTATCTTTTGAGAATGAATATATATCTTTAATGGCTGTAAAAGAGATTTTGGTTCGTGCTTATTAAAAGTTTTTTGTGGTTTAATTTAATGTTAAAAGCACTTTACTTACATACATACATATACTGCAAAAAAGATAAAAAGAAAGATAATGACTCTTGGTTCTGCAAGTTAACACAGACATCCCAGGCTGGTAGTTAGGGTCTTCAAACTTTTTTACAACAGAAATATAATTATATTATTAGATCTTCAGCCTCGAATATTGCGTTTCTAACGTTCTAATTGGTTCTTATTCCACGAGCGCGTGTTGGATTTGAGGTGATAGATATCCGACGAGGCGCAGGCTATTTCACCTCATATCCAATAAACTTGAGTGGAATAATTGCTTTGTTAAAAACACACAGCTGGATGTATTATTTCAAAAACGAGTAAACTAAGGACGCACGAGGCCGCAAAGCGGCCGATTGCTTTTATTGTTTCGAAGTGTTTGGAATTCCCCTTCAAACACAAAGTACGCGGTTATATCTCAACAGTTACGGTATTATCTGTAGTATCACACGTCGTTTAAATGCTGGTTTTAGGCTGGGAATACTTAGAGATATATTGAGAGAATGTTGTTTATGGGTTACCATTTGTAAATGAAGTTCATTGCTTATAACCAACTTCTCGATGATACAAAACAATATTACAAAAACACAAAAACCTAAAATCAAAAACCAATGATAGATAGACTTACAGACTTGTGTTTTATTTTGAAACATTGCAGTAAACTGCGTCTCTTTAAAAATCAGCCACTATAATAGATGAAATATACATTTAAAAGTAAATTCTATATCTATCTGCAAATAATATATAATCGAGTCCTACTGAAAGTTTAGAGGTGGTCCCCCATGGTAGGTAGGTGGTGACGTGGCCGAGAAGAGCGGTAAAGAGAGGGAGGGCGGTATATGTAAGAAGTCAGATTAATTTTGCCAGCATTTTGCTAAGTTAAGGTAAGGAACTAAAAGAGGTAGAGGATTCCGAGTTTCCTGAAACTTTTAACACCTTATTCAAACTGAAGGAAAAACAGCTGAGCCATTCGGTATCAACAAACGTGACGAACAAAAACCCAATTACTTTTAGTTCATTTTTATCCTAGGCCTGTTTTAAACGTCGAACTTCACATGTGCCGAATCTAATGCTAATGAGCAATTTCTATTGTTCTAGCTCATTAGCGTTAGATTCGGCACATGTGAAGTTCGACGTTAAAAACAGGCCTTACTTCTATTGCTTAGTTCGCATAACTATCTTCAATTGCTTGTAACTTCCGTCCGTTATTTTTCGAAAAACTTATAAGAGGCTGTAACATGAATTGTAAACCTGATAAAGACTTGTCCATACTAAATGGCCAGTCGACATATCGTACATGCGTCCGCGCAACTTTTCGCGTTGTAAGATCAGTTATTGCAAGTATTTTGACAAAAAAATAATTTTTCATATTCAGTTCGACTGATCGTGACATTGGCAATCGTACGCGATTTTGCACTGGTGTTAAACCTACTTATTTGAATTGTGACGATTTAAACCATAGAAAAGGTTGGTTCTTGGCGAGGTTCATCGTACAACTTTTCCTGGATGCAAGTTGAGAAGAAAGTGTGACATGTTAATATGAATGAGTTAGCCCAAACACGTCGCTGGTGAAAGCGAAAACGCCATCAAGCGATCACCAATTAGGCCACTGGTCTAAGGGTGTGAAAATGTACACCCCGAGTTCCCTGTGGCGCAGGGAGTTCCTTCTCCTTAATTAACATTAATCAACATTAATTGGCACTCCTACAACAGCATGTAAATTACTATAGGAGGGCGACACACACGTGAGCACAGCTACCTCAAACCAAGCAGCCATGACCTCAAAAATATGATAATGTTAAACAACAGAAAGTAGGATATGTTCTTTTAGGATTTGTATGACTGGCAGGTGCGTATCCAGGATTTCTAGGAGGGAGGGGGGGGGGGGGTTGCAAATTGGTTCCAAAGAAAAAGGTTTG
>JAOBAT010127976.1:0-12717 GCA_026413305.1 Hydrozoanthus tunicans
GCGAAACTCAGAGTTACAGATGAATCCGTGAGCCTTCTTGATTTTATTTGTTTATATATATATATATATATATATATTTCTTATTTAACATGTGGGAGCTATTCGAATATTCGGAATAGTAATAATTTTCTTCTGTGCTAATTGGTAGTGATTCGTGTCGCTACTAAGTGTCGCTACAATAGAGTCCTTCATAAGTTGCATGCCGTTAGCTCGTTTTTAACCTTTTTTGTGGCACGGCGTTTTTCACAGGTTGTTGAGGCACCAAGGAGTCAAAATTATTGCTATTGCCATCGGAAGCGCTCCAGACTTCTATTATCTGAACCAGCTGGTACAGTATCCTGAGCGAGAAGTGATTCATGTTCGTAACAGCGCAAACCTCAGATCCAAGGTGTCTAACATCCGTCGTGTTGCGTGCTCGAAAGCACCTGCAGGTAAAAACTCCTACTAGAAGATTTATACAAAAGGTTTAGACTCCCACCATAGACAAAAAAGTCTTCTTTTAACACATAAAGGATAATTTTGATCTTTTGGGCAGCGTCTTTTAGCTTCGTCAGTTGCTGACCAAGCTATTGTTATCAAAAAGACTCTGCCTAACGACATTAGAGGCTGCCCAGAACTTTCGTCTTTTAAATCAGCCAAAGTCAAAACATATCTTTTTAAACGTTTTTATGGTTTTTAATTTTTAAAGTTGTTTTTATAGTTTGTAATTCTTAAAGTTGCTTCTATTCTTTTGATAACCAAGTAGTGTAAGCTTTTTTATCTTTAAAATTAATTTTTAGCACATAATTATAATCATATGACATGTAAAGCGCTGCTGGATTTATAGTAGAAGCAGCGCTATATAAATATTTATTATCATTACTATTATTTTTATTATTATTATTACTATTATTATTATTATTACTATTGTTATTATTATTATTATTATTATTATCATTATAAAAAGCCTGCGTTTCAGGATAACAGTTTATTTATTCATAATTGGATAAAAGTGTAAGCACAGCTATGTTATACGAATTATGGCAAGATCGAACTCTTTGTTGAAACATTGGTTTGAATATTTTGTTTCGTCAGTTCCAATATATTGTGAAAAGATGGCCGATATAGGTTTTCTCTTGGATATGTCCAGCTCCATTGGTGGGCCAAGGCCCTTCAAGTTTGAGACAGATTTTGTCAAGGATGTCCTAGATAACTTCAGCAACAAGGCAAACAAAATACGCGCGGGAATAATTGTCTACGGGGAAAAAGCTTCTTTAAAGATAAAACTAAACGAGTTCACAAGAGTAGACGATTTTAAAAGAGCTCTTGACGAAAAAGTAAAGTTCAAAGGCTCACCTCTTACAAGAATCGATAGAGCACTTGCTATGGCAAACGACGAGCTGTTTACTGAAGCCAATGGAGACAGACCTAATATACCTAACTACGTCGTTCTCGTCACTGACGGAAAACAAAATTCAGGAAATTGGAAACTAGACCAGAACTTTGCAAGATGGTATGCCAAACCGCTGTGGGACAGGAACATAACAATTTTCGCTGTTGGGGTTGGGCGCGCCAAGCTTAAACAACTGAAAAAAATTGCCGGAAAGCATGGGAAATACATCTACAAGAGACGCTTGGATAACTTGAGAGAAGTAGCCGATGAAATTATCCCATCGCAATGTAAAGGTTAGCGAATGCAATTATTTCATTAAACGTGTGGTCATTAATCAATGACACTGCATGGCCTTGAAAATATTTTTAACTGAACTGAACATTAAACGGTAACACTTTTACCTCATTAATCAATTGCAGTCTGATTAAGCTATTATGATATAGCTAAACGTGTTTCTTTGAATTAGCCTTGACAATTTTTTCTAAACTCAAATCTTGATAACTATAGTCTTGCTGTTATTAGTAAGAGATCGTTAGAATATTACCACATTAGCAAGATTTTAGATTTTTTTTCAATTTTAGATGTTTTAAAGAAGCTAACGAGGCCAAATAAGCCGAAACAGCTGTCTGCAGCTGCTAAAACTCAGGCTCAAAAAGGTTTTTTGAAGGGTTCAAAACAGGCTTAGTTCCTCCTGGCCCCTGGGGGCTTAGTGGCTTTACTGGCTGTCTCCTTAATAGCTTCGACATTTCGATAAAACTTTTAACTACCATTAGCCTTGTTCTTTTAATGTTACAGTTTTCGTCGTTAGTTTTGCTTTTCTTTTCTTTGTTATTGTTAAAAGGATACCGGCAAGAAGTCCTTTGTTGCCATTTTCTAAATCGCCTTATTTATTAATGAAAACCGTTTTGTTTATTAACAAGCCGTCCTTGTCCATATAGGATGCCATAAAAAGGCAAATGTTGGGTTCGTCATTGATGCTTCTGGCTCGTCTCAATCTCTGTTTAGAAGATTTAAGAGGATGGTTTATCACATTGCCGAAGGATTCAAGCAACAGAGAAAACGATTGCAAGCCAGTGTTGTTAGGTAACTTTTTATTCTCCTGTTAAATGTTCACCTAAGGATTTTTTCCATTACTTTTTTTCTCCGTTCCATCAACAACCACACAAAATCTTGAATTGCACATTTCTACACGTGTGTTGGCAAGAATCAGGTCATCATGGCTGGAAACCATAGCTTAGCTTCATTCCCATATTTCGAGCCATTGTTCTTACACAGGCTCTCTGCTCCCAATTGTCCGCTCTTTTTTTACATTTCAAAATATTTTCACCTTGTTTACGGGAACTTCAAGAACGAAATAAGGGAGCACAATCAAAGCCAAACTAACATCATTATTTTGGTGCCAGTCTTACCCAAATTCGCCGGATCATGAGAACTCGAAAATTTGGCTGTTACTGTTCGGATTGTTTTGGATCAATTTAATCTTTTTCGTTTTATCAAAGACATCTGACGTGCTGTAGCTGTTGCGTATTTGATCGGTAACCCTAGGGTCGCGAACTCGAGCCCAAGTCATATAATTGTGTTGTGTCTTTTCCGGAGCAAGACACTTTACCCGATTTGTTCCAGGCTGTGTATATGAGTACTAGCTTATTACTGGAGGTTAACCTTCAAATCATTAGTTTCCTGTCCTGATAGGAGATTCAAAGGACTATCGTCTGTTTAACACTGAGACTGAAAAACCGAAGACAACCCCCGAGGAGGAGGGGGGAGGGGGTTGAGGGGGGAGTGACTCCCTTATGTCGTCGGACGAAGATTTATCGTTTAGGGTATAAGGCAAATTTTTTTTCAGAAAACAGTATCTTTTAGGGTGCTTGCTGGGAAAATTCGAAACATTTTTGATAGTCTAGGCTGTCTAGCAGCTGTTTCTTGGGCGATCGTAGCTGGTATTCAAGAGCTGCGTTTCATTGCCGACGAACACTCCCGTCCGACAACAAATGAAATTCCGCCCCTCCCCCCCCCCCCCCCCATCCCCTACCTGGGAGACAAGCTCATGGTTTAGGAAAGGACTGCTGGTCAGCTCTATAACAACAATTCACTGAATTTGCTAAAAAATAATCTTTAAATGTCATTTCAGGTTCAGTGACAAAGCAATAGTTGATATCCATTTTGGCCAGTATACTGAGCTGAATTCGTTGCAAGCCGAACTTGATACACGGGTGCCAGCCATTAGGGGGCGTTCTCACATTTACGAAGGGCTTCGTGCAGCGGGAAAAGAATTTGATAAAAATGCGGATAAGAAGTTGCCGGAGGTAGGTTTATCATAGCCATTGTGTAATTTTTTTTTCATTAAGCTTTTATTGAAATGTTAAGCAATGAATGACGATTCGTATAATTTTTCATTCATTGTTTAGATGTGGCAGCGATATTTCGTTTTTTACTCTTTGTAAGTTAGTCAAAAACGTACAGCAGTTTTCTATACGTATAGTTCTCGACTGTCGGGCTGATTTCTATTCTAATTCAATTTCATTTAAACTACAGGTCTTAGTTGTGATAACAGATGGCAAACAAACTGGGGGTAGGGTACAAGTTGTGAGAGAGGCTGCGGACGACCTCAGGCAGAAGGGCATCCATATTGTGGCCCTGCACATCACTCGCTGCAAGACACAATTATGCAAGGTAAATAACAACGTCCAGATAACTACTTTGATCTTTTTCCTGAGGAGCATCAGTTTAAACTCGTATTTTCCATGAAACAAGCAGTGACGCACTCTAAGGCGGGAGTAAACCCAAATTTTGTTGGATAGTGAGAAAGTTGAAAGATACTTGAATAAGAAGAGTTTTGAGTAAAATCAGTAAACCGTCCCTCCTAGAACTAAAAGACTAGTACAGCTTTTGTTTGAGGACGTTTTTGGCGAATTTAGACCTAATATGAGCTTCAAAATTCATTTTTAAACTTCCCAAAAAATCACCAAAATCATCGAAATTCTCTTTATAACTACCAATCTTCAAGAAAATATAAATAAAACTTAAAACTCATTCAAAATACCTTAAAATATTCGAGCTTGTTCTCGATCTTCTTCATTCCATCTGTTTTTTAAGCGTTGCAATTTTGTAGATAATTTTAAATCAAGGACAGAAATATCGTTAGAAACATGAGGAAAAGTGGCCACAAAGCGCCCTTTGGCCTTGAGTGTACCTGCGCCTTAAAGGCTTCTGTATTTATGGAAAGCTAATCATATACTGAAGTTTGAAACTTATTAATTCGCCAACATGCCCATCATTTTTTACTAAATCAAATATATATATATAATCTATAATTTTTTTTTTAATGTCCAACCTGATACTCGGTCGTATAAAAATGATCTTACAAAAAAATGTGCGTGACAGTTTCTAATCAAAATCTTAAAACGAGCAATTACAATGTTTTATTGGTGTTAATCCCACATCGCTTTACGCTAGCTTTAAGAATAATAACAAAATATTTCAAGTCGGTGTTAGAAAATGTAGGAAAAATTCTAGAAAGTATATTTTGATATCGTCAATTAAAATGACTGTTTCTCTAATCATGGGTTTCTAGCAATAGCCAAATACAAATTGAATGATTGAATGTTCACACTTTCTATAATAATGGCGGTTTTAGGACACTATCAAGGCGATTGCAAAAGATCCAAAAAACATTATCAAGTGGAGAGGTGAAGTAAAAGACATTCTCGAGATCTCAGAAAGGGTCGCCAGTCGAGCCTGCCCAAAGAGTCCAAAAGGTTGGTAAACGTCCGTGTCAAATAACTTCGTTTGGTCTTCGTTCGTTTACTTTAAGGGCGAACTTTGTTAATCGATCTGATACGCTTTCTTATTCTCTCAGAGATACGGAAGATTGCTCACAGTATCGCTCCCTCGCAATGCTTTAGCTACAGTGGAGCGCTACTGTGGAATAGCTTATCCTTCAAGTTAAAACAGGCAATATCGCTAAACAATTTTAAATCCAAAATAAGCTGCTACGAATTTCAAGGGTGAGAAGTTTCTTTCGTGGTGTCCTTGTAAAGCAGGAGAAGTTGTTTTTGTATTTTTGAAAGTTTTATAATTAGAGATAGGATTTAAATACTTTTAGCTTAATTGTGTATTTGTAAACATTCCTGAAGGACTAGTGCTTACCGTGGTTAGATAAGTTCATCAGTTCAGTTCAGTTCAGGTCTGTCGAACTGTTTTTCACTGCATATGTTGATCCGGGGGGGGGGGGGATTCTTATATATGAGTGGTATTTTTTAGGGTCCGGTGTTATTTCAAGGGTAACGGTTGTTTAAGGAGAACCGGTAGTAAACCAAGAGCCTGGTATGTTTTAAGCTGAAAACTTGAAGCTATTAGATTGCTTGCAGTCCCTTGTTTTGGTCAACTTGAGTACTGATGAAAAGCAAAAAGACAAGAGTCCTTGGGCGAACATTCTATTCCATTTGCGCCTTTATTCACTGCACAATTTATGAGTTTACGTGTCCGCTTTGCGGCATTCTTTAGGTTTTGTTGCGATGTTAAACATGTTGAAAATGTTTTAATTTTTTGCAGCCTAATAAAAGAACAAAATGTCAAGCAGAGGACACTGCGACAACAAACACGGCTTCGCCGCTGGGGATTAAAGTCTGAATACCAGAAAGAAAACCGCGGTCTGCAAACAGCATTCCAGCGACAGATCATCGTCTGTGAACTGTCACTTTGGACTGATTTATTCAGCTTTCTGTAATTAATTAATGGAATATGAAAAACAAAAATACAGTTACGTGTGAAAAGATGAACTTATCAAGCCATTTAATCACAAATGGACATTTAAAACAACTTGCATTGAGGTAGCTAGCACGTTAATTTAAAAAGTATAACTATTTGAAAACATATATTAAGTACCAATATATTAGGAACGTTGTAAAACAACATTACTCATTAAGTGTCCTAAGTATATATCGAAGACTTGTTCTGACTCTTTCTTAGGCTAAACGTTGACACATAAGCATTTTGACTGGCAAACAAAGATAAAAATTTCTTTTGATTTTGTGTTAACGTAAGATTTTGCAACACTGTTTGGTTCATAACCTAGAGTTTGTAAATTGTGTACATCGACACGTGCTCAGGTCAGTGCTACGTGCTATCAAGGACGGCGAAAACCTTGAAAACCTTAAATCTGAGGTGCGCCAGACAGATAAAATACTTGATAACAAATTAGTATTCAAAAGATATTTTTGATCCCTTGTAATGATAACTCAAATATATCTATAACAATTAAGGATGCCGGCACTGACATCCTAAATAGCTGCTAATTGGCCTAAATTCTGAGAATACCTTCGCGAAGTTGTTGTCGCTTATTTGAGCCGAAATATTTACTCAGAAAGCTCCGGCCAGGGAGAGAGGAAACATATCGAGTTTTGTTTCAGTTTTCTCAACTCCAACGTATACTGGTGATGATTTTTTAACTTTATTAATTTTTGTAAATTTCTATCCTTGCGTCAAGGATATTAACGCAGTAGGTACGGCAGGAAGCAAAGCTTATTCGCTCCGACCAGGGAGATGGGGAAACATATCGTGTTTTGTTTCAGTTTTCTCAACTCCAACGTATACCGGTCATAATTTTATTCATTTTTTAATTTTCTATCCTTGCGTCAAGGATGTTAAGGCAGTAAACACGGCAAGAAACAAAGCTACATATTTATTTTAAATACAAAATACTCTGGTTTACTTAAAAGGGACAAAAAAAATTCGCCGCTGATGGCCCTAAACCTAGAAGAGATTAGGTTATGAATGTGTGTATCAATAAATATTTTATCCTATACAATAAATAATAGTTGCAGCTTCAATAAAAATCGTAAATTTCTAGAAGAATATTTTTCACTGCATGAGAAAAGCTATCTATGGGGTGTCGTGGTGTCCATTTGTCAACACACCCTCTCAAGATCTTGATAGAGTCAAAAACCACTCCAAGTGGAGTTGTGGCTCGACCTTCTTATCCCTTATCGAGTTCTCTTCATTAACTAGCCCACAAACAACAGAGCAGAACTTGTTTGTTTTCAAAGGAAGAAAAACACATTTTTAAAACTTTGGGGCCGGCCGATATCGTTTAAAAGTACTTGTCTCAGTATTTGTTGCGGGGGGAGGGGGGGGGGGAGTAATCCCTATAATGTGAGGGTAGGTACAGTTTAGGGGTTGTTAAATTAATTTAAAAGGGAATTCCGGTGTTAAATCAAGATCCTGGTATTTTTTGGGGTTGGAAAAGCGAAGCTATTAGATTGCTTGCAGTCCCTTATTTTGGTAAATGTGTGCACTGATAAGAATTTAAGGCAAAAGTCCTTTGGCAAACGTACTATTACGCGGACGCCTTTATTTTCATCCTGCACAAGACGCCAGTTTTATTATACTACGAGTAGTTCGAATTTTTCTTCTTAAGTTTGTCGAGGCCGGTAAATCAAGATGGCGGACGCAAGGGAGCTGGGACTAAGACCGCGCGACCACCATCTTGATTTACTGGCTTCGAAAAGCTAGGGATTGTTCGTAGTCTAACTCAGTTTTTAAAACGTATTAATTGATAACCCCTTCTGTTAAATGTATTCAATTCAATTTTATTTTTAGTACCTTTTTACAAGTTCTTTTGTTACAAACTATACACGAACAGAAAGTAAGGTACTCATCCAACAGGCAGTTGGCCGTACATAACTTATAACTTCATAGTGTAGAGAGGGAAACGCCTGATTACTATTAAAAATTATAAAAAATGAAAAAGAAAACTAATTATAATCCGAAATTAGTTACATAATGATATATTACATGTGCACACACACAAAAAATTTGTTCACTTGTCTGTTTTCAAATTTTTGAAGGATAACTAAAATATAAGTAGGTTGTGTAGGTTGTTTACAAGACTTTAGAAGTAAAAAATAAGTTTTGATTATTCATTGATTTAGTGTACAGAATAATAGCAATCTGTCTTTCGGGTTATTTTTTAAAGCATGTCCTATTTAAGTTTTAATTTCAGTTTTTTATCAATCGAGTTCCCAACTTTGGCACCGATGTACCTTACGCTTCTGTAGTTCATCCGTACTTGTGGTAGAGAAAACGTTGTTTTTGACGGGAGTTATACTTGGTAAATATTCAACACTACATAAGCTTAGTAGGCCTTGGTTACTGGAATGGTACGTGGAATATTGATTCGTATTGATATTTCGTGACAGGTTTTCATGCCAACATTCCTCCTTTGGAATATTTTTTTAAGGCGCAAGTTTCCATATCAATGGTTGAGTAAGAGGACCTCGTTGTGTCTTCAAGATCTGTTCTTCGCTGTATTGTCCACTACAGGTCAATAACTACTTTTCCTTTCTCTGTTTATTACAACGCTGCAAAATACACAGCAAAAAGTTAAAACTGAATGGTGCGGTAAATGGTAACTTCCTGGAAGGTAACCAAGCTTCTACATGAAACCGAGGCAAGGGTTGTCTTGGCACATGCGCATGCGCAGAGTCAGAGAAGTGGACATTGTTATCAGAAAAAAAGAAACTTATAAGATGCATGTCTATTGTTTCGAATTCTCTGACTGTGCTAGGATAACCCTCGACTAGGTCTCACGTAGAAACTTGTTACCTTCCAGGAATCATGAAATGTTTTAACTAAAAATCAGGCCCTATACTAAACTGCTGTGTACTGATTTTTATTACTTATATCATGACCATGATTCCACCTGATAAGACTACAGGTAAACATAGGAGATTAGGGATAAATATTCTGACCATAAATCTAAACTCTTTTAAAAACTGCCGCGTCTTCTATCATTGCCAAACTTTTGCTACTTTTGCAAAACTATGAGATCGCTACAACATCTTTGTTTAGTAAATTTTAAAAGATTTGCAATTCTTTTACCGAAATGTTGAAAAACAAGGCATTATTAAAAGTTCATAAATAACATCAAGTTTTCAGACAAGAACTTGCATTCTGTGGAAAAATTCTCATTGTATATAAAGGGAAAGTCGTGTAAACCTAATGAGGCAATTTGCAGGTATACTACAACTGTTTGATATTTCGAGCTTCACTGATCTTCTGCACCATCTAGTATTGAATTCGATGATGGAATTTTTGAAGCAAAGACTATATTGTTCGAGGTGTTAAGTAAGATAAGAGAGACTTATAAAAATGTCAAAGGATGATGCCGTAGATCAGCCAGTGTGGCAAACTAAATCTTTGTTCAAAGCATGCTGGGCCTCTCTTGATTTACACGTCTGAACATTATATGTTACTCAAGAACAACGTCGAGCAATTCATCTTACAAAGATAATTGATCTTCAATCCACCAATACGCAAAAGACTGTGTCTTTCACATTTATCATAACTTCTGGCACATAAACAACATTAATACCAAGTTTTTAGACAAGAACTTTGTTGTTGTTGTTGCTGATCGAGTACGCAAAAACAATGGCGACTTGCACATTTACCCAAAGTTCCTGGCGCATAAACATCTAAAATTGCAAATAAAAGCGCAACAAAGAGAGAATCTAGAAAACATTAAACTTTACGCAAACGGTTTTGTTAGTACAAAGAAGAGTTTTACCAGATGTCACCTTCCTTGAGCTTCTTTTAGCGGTGTAAGGTGTGCAATGCATTGTGGCAAAATTTAGAGCCGCCATCTTTATTGGAACGCTTAATTCCATATACCCAATTTGAAAACGCTTAAAAGAATAAAAACGTGACTGTGTTTACCTTAACTGTTTTAAGGACAGGAAGCTCTTGCAATCTTCTCGGCAGTTGCAATGAGATTCCGTTTGCGAGACCACTTCCAAATATTTTGTCGATTACCAGTTATTGCGAGGAGACCATCCTAAACGGCATTAAATTAATGTGCTTAGGTCTCAGTACTCAGTTTAAATTAAGGCTTTAATGACTATTTAATGACTTTTCATGACTATTCCAGATCCGTAAAATCCGAGGTTGAAGCACTGGCCATATATAATTCGAAGGGGGCCTACGGACAGGGGAGGGGGCGCTCAAAATTTGGGTGGGCTAAGGATTTAAGAACTAAAACCAACATACTATGCATTGCTTTAACACTACAATTACAGTGCGTCACAATAAACAAAGAATTTATTTCAAAAGCATCTATGAAACACGGAACAGTGTGTCAGTAAAAAAAACTACAAGCCTTAACGTTATCAATTTGACTGTTTGCCTTAACGGTCTTAGTTCTTGGTAACATTAACAAAGTTCTTTTTTGTATTGCAATGGATATTTTGTGCTAACCTCCTTCAGCCTTGAACTTTCGAAAACTGAGAGTTTTGATGTTTAAGAAAAAAACGCAAAAAGAACGCTCTTTTAAAGTGCATATGAAAAGAAAAATTTTTTTGCTTCAGGAAGTAGACCTTGCTAAATGAATGGTGAAGAAACTTTGTTTTAATCTTTCATGTATCTTGAGATATTAACACTTAAAGTTTTAAACTGATGACGACATGAGTGGTTCCGACAAATTTGCATTTTTAAAAATCTGCTCCCAATCCATAACCTTTGAATAAAATTAAACCAAACTTGGACTAAACGTCTATCTACCTAGAGATGCATCATCAGCCCAACTTTGGCTTAAATACATCAAAAGGTTAAAAAAAACGCAAATTTTTCGGAACCACTCATGACGTATGATTATTGTGGAACACCGCCAAATTTTTTGAATTTTCCTAAAAATTAAATTTATTTGGCAGTGTGTTTGTAATATTTCAAAAACTGTAAATTCACCATATGACTTTAGGCCTCTAACAAATCAAATTGTCAAAAAGGAATTGAACAGCGTTGATTCAGTTTGACTTTAAGTTTATATACTTTTTCATCATAAAACTAGCAAAAAAGCTGAAAAACTAGAGTATATACTCTAGTTATTCCAGCTTTATGTGTGCTTCTGCTTCTAAAGAAAAATACTAACCCTGCAAGCTCGTGAAGAGCATCGCCCGACGGTCACAGCATGAATGTTAAAACCTTCTTTTCTCATGTCATCCGCTGCCGCTTTAACGAGCTCTTGTTTGTTTCCGGAATGCTTTCCGTCTGTGAGAACTATAAGAACCTTGAAAAAATTGGATTAAGAAAAAGCGTGTTTTCATAGTTATACACTTAGTTTCCTTGCTTACAAGTTTACTCGTCAGCTTTAGTTTAACTTAAAGATGCAATAATACGTAATGTGGTTGTTTTGCTGTTTCACAAGCACATTCTGTAAGAACTGCAATTAAAGCGTTGTTATCGAGACCATGATATGTCCAACCAAATATCATCTAGAGACCGTTACTTACGCAGATTGCTTGTTCTCACGCATTTATGCGAAGAACAACGCAGGATCGGCTGAGTTTTGTGTCGCGTGTTATTTTTTTGTCAAATTATGTATAAACCACTTGGCAGACTGAAGAAGTAATTATAATGGTAATGACTGAATGATGATGAGAATGAAAATGCTAACGACGATAACGATCATGAAGATGATGACAATGACAAGGAAAATGAAAAGAAATTGACAATGACGATGCGCTAACAATCAGACAATGACAACGACAATGACCATGACCGTGATAGCAATAATCATAGTCATAGTGATAGTGATAGCGATAGCGATAGTGTTAGCAATAGTGATAGTGATAGCGATAGTGATAGTGATAGCGTTAGTGATAGTCATAGTCGAAGTCATAGTCATAGTCATAGTCATAGCGAAAGCGATAGCGATAGTGATAGTGATAGCGTAAGTGATAGTCATAGCGATAGCGATAGTGATAGTGATAGTGATAGTGGTAGCGATAGCGATAATGATAGCGTTAGTCATAGTCAAAGTCATAGCCATAATCATAGCGATAGCGAAAGTGATGGCGATAGCGATAGTGATATTGATAGCGATAGTGATATTGATAGCGATAGTGATAGTGATAGTGATAGCGATAGTGATGGTGATGGTGATAGCGATAGTGATAGTGATAGCGATAGTGACAGTGATAGTGATAGTGGTAGTGGTAGCGATAGCGATAGTGATGGTGATGGTGATGGTGATGGTGATGGTGATGGTGACGGTGATGGTGATGGCGATAGTGATAGAGATGCGTTAGTGATAGTGATAGCGATAGTGATGGTGATGGTGGTAGCGATAAGGATAGTGATGGTGATAGCGATAGTGATAGTGAAAGCAATAGCGATAGCGATAGTCATAGTCATAACGATAGCGATAGTGATGGTGATAGCGATAGCGATAGTGATAGTGATGGTTATAGCGATAGTGATATTGATAGCGATAGTGATAGTGATAGTGATAGTGATAGCGATAGTGATAGCGTTAGTGATAGCGATAGTGATGGTGATGGTGATAGCGGTAG